>CAJNRD030001116.1:6053573-6078710 GCA_905319865.3 Cotesia congregata
GGAATTGGCATTGAGTGTGTTTGTGTGAGTGTAAAGAGACTATCCAGCCTTGGGTAGTTCTCTCAGAGTAGCGTGAAGTTTGGGGGACAGCGTGCGCTGTGTGGACAACGTGTGTAGTCACGTCAGAGGTCCAGCTCAGTGGCGTGAGAGTCCGTGAGACCGCGCGAACTAAGTTAGAGTAGCGTTAGAGGTCCAGGGGACGACGTGAAGTAGATAGAGTATCGTGAGAGTCCAGTAGGCATCGGGTACTACAGCCACGTGAGGGTCTAGCTGGACAGCGAGAAATATACTGTGTGAGTGTGAGTGTGAATGAGCATTGGAGTCCATGAAGTTTTATATATTGTTATACTGGCCATATCACAATTATAAGGGGGATTGGATAAATAAATAATTTTTGTTAAACGAAATTCTGTGTTTTGATCTTAGTTCCTTTCAACTAATCTCTCACGACCCTGACCTAGCACTCCATGTTCTGGTCCAGTTCTGGATACTGAGGACAAAAATCCAGTGGCGCCCTTAAGAGAAAAGGGGCGACCAAGAGAAGGAAAACATTCCGTTTCATATCAGTGCAAATTTTATCACTTGGACAGCGTACATTGGTCATTATTGGGTTTCCGATATCTTGGTAGCTAGCATAGTAGTTGCGGCATAGTTTTAGATAGAAGCAATCTAACCTGGTTAAATTAGCCATGTTGTAGATGTTCGCATTGCTGATTCTTTCTCGGTAGTTTGTTTCAGCTTTTCTATATTTTCGGATGCATGATCTGAGCGCAGATCTCTCTAGTCTACGATATTTTTCCATCACTGTGGGGCCCATATTCCACAGCGTCGGGGCTGCATATGTAATAAGAGGTCTTATTAGCAACTGATAACATATAAGTTTAGCTTCGACTGATAAGTTGTTATTGTAAAATATCCTAGAGTTGCTCTTGATTGCAGTTCTTGCTTTTTCAAGTTGGATTTTGTGGTGTTTTGTTCAGGTTCCAATTTAGATAGTGCTCATTAATTTTGTTTATCCTGTCCTGTAGTTTATTAATGATTATGTCGGTGTTGTCTGCAACGTATATCACTCTGTCATCAGCTAACGAGTTTGAGTTGACTCCATCAGATTAAAGTTCAGCTGCTAAGTTGGTGTCGCAGTCGTAGATGTTGAAGAAGATTGGTGATAATACTCTTTCTTGTTGCAGTCCTTCTTGAATGATGAAGCAATCGCTCGATAATAATTTCCCGTCCCAGGTGTAATAGAAGTTACCAATTATCATATCAATAATTAGGAAAATTAGTCCAATAGGGAAGTTTTTTGTTACCATGATGTAAATCAGTCCATTAATCCATACGGAATCGAACGATTTTTCTTGATCAAGAAACACAGCGCCAACTATCAAGTTATTGTGTAGACTGTTGTTGATGTCTGAAAGGAGTTTGTCGATCGCGTGTGTGAAAGCGTGCTTTCTTTTAAAACCAAATTGGTTGTTTGGGATGACTTTCTTATCTTCAATTATGATGTCCAGCTGTTTCTTGATGAGTCTCTCGAAGATTTTGCTTATACTCATGGTCAGACTGATGGGTCGGTAGCTTTGAGGTGCATCAAGAATTTCGACTTTTTTAGGAATTGGCAGTACTTTAGCTGCCTTCCATCTTTTAGGGTAATAGGAGTTGTTAATGGCATTATTGAATAGTATTGTATAGTCCTTGATGAAATTTTCGGCTATATTCTTGAGTACAATTGTAGGAATGTTGTCAAGTCCAGAGGACGTTTTATTTTTTAATTTTTTCAAAATGGCCAGGACTTCGATATAGTTGTAAAGAAATTTGGGATCACCATCTCGTTGTACTGGGTAGTGTGCTGGATTTTATTTAAAGAAATTGGTAAAGGTTAGTTTGTTCTTCGTCATATTATCGGTCGTACGGTGTAGGGGTTAGTTATCGGTCTGGCAAGTGCACGGCTCGGGTTCGAATCTCGGTTAGGACGGTTGTGAATTTCACTTTATTTCTTTAATTTGCGAAAATTAGGTTTAAATTAAGAGTTAAGCGGTCTGCATTTGCGTTAGATCTACATCAGAAATAAAATTTTGAAAATATTTGAAAATAACTATGGCTGAGCCCTGGCAACCAACCGTGGCCTCATGTTATCATTACAGACCTCCACCAAGGCTGGGCCAACTCTGGGTTACAAGCTGGGCCAGAGTTTAACAGAGTTGGGCCAAGCCCGGGGCTAGCCTGGGCCCGTTGATCTTTCCTATATGGGTAGATCATTTCTACCTCGCATATAGTAGATACTTATCAAATTTTGAGCCTTTAGGATCAGCAGCTCGGAAATTTAAAATTTTAATTGTTAAAACCCATTTTAATTGTTAAAAAATCATTTCTACATCACATAGAGCAGATTCTTACCAAATTTGGAGCCTAAAGGAGCTACAGCTCGGAAATTTTTAATTTTCATTCGAGCTATTTTTAATATTCTTCGAGCTCAAAAATATAATTTGTATACTACTTCGAGCTCAAAGAGTTATCTGATCTAAGCTTTTGAGTAGGGGTGTGCGAATATTCGAAATTTCGAATTACTCGAAGCGAATCGAATCGAACTATTCGATTCGAGATTCGATACGAATATTCAAATTATTCGAATAGTTCGAATTTTCGAATAGTTCGAATTATTCGAATAGTTCGAATAGTTCGAGAAATTTGAAAGATTCGAATAATTCGAAACTTTTTCGAATCTTTATTAAATCGAAGAGACGTGATGTTAGACACTCAAGTTACACTTTAAACATGAGTTAATAGCTTTTTAGTGTTTATAGTATAAGCTCTAATACAACTAGCTATCTTGATTCAATAAATTTCAGTCATTTTGAATCAAATCAAGCAATGATTTGACTTCTTTTACTCATACAGTCGAGTCGCGTTATGAGCCCTTCTTGTGTCTCTCTCTTATTGACGCGAGTCTGGTTAAAAAACAAAGAAAACAAGCCGGACTCATAACGCGATTCGACTGTATTACAAAGTCGTAGCAAATTAAAATATTTAATGTCGACAAAATTCTTTCTCAAAACCCAGCTAATTCTTTCTCAAAACCCAATCTTCTGATTTATCGAGGATTTTCAAATTTATTGATAGTTATTGATAGTTATTGATAGTTATTTATCTTGCGCAATTTGATTCTTATATAATAACGGAGGTACATTTTGATCTAAGATTACTTCAAAAAATCGTTATTTTTGTTTTAAAAGGTCACTCCAAATTTTTTAAAATTACAAAAATCGTCAAAAATCGAATATTTTTTTTTTTCACGTTACGGTATAATTTTATAGACTAAAAAAAAATGAGATTCTGAAAATTTCAGTTCAAAATTTGAATTTTGAAAGGTCGCTCATAATTTTTTTCAATTTATTAGTGCATTAGTTTAGATTTTTTCGAGTGACTTTTTACCATTCAAATTAAAATTCCATGTATTTTTTTTCTTTCATTTAGTACAATAATCGATAAAAATACATCACGAGATGAACTAAAAATCAAGCACAACATAGAAAATATATATATTTTTTTAATTTAATAATTTTATTTAATGGACTGCCAGGTGTGGGTTCGAATCCCGAGCTGATCTTAGAAACCAAAAAGACCCTACCGTACGACTCCCAACAGTTAAAGTCGGCGATATGAGTAATTAAAGAAAAAAAATTATGAGCGACCTTTCAAAATTTAAATTTTAAAGTGAAACTTTCAGAAACTTATTTTTTTTAGATCTGTAAAATTATACCGTAACGAGAAAAAAAATTAAAAAAAAAAAAAATTCGATTTTTGACAATTTTTGAAATTTTGAAAAATTTGGAGTGACCTCTTAAAAAATTTTTTTTTGAGCTGTCCTTTGGTGAAAGCTCTTAAAACATCAAAAACTAACAATTTTTCACTCGAGACTAAAAAAAAAAAATAGTCGGTTTTTTTGCGCCACCCTAATATAGATATATCAGAAGTTTCGGTATGACCACATATGAGCATCAGGGTATATCAAAAATTTTTTTTCGGGTTACCATTCTAATTTATTTCAATGGATAGAAAGTATAGAGCGTGATAAAATACTTTACATCTCAACATCCGGCGAAAAAATAGGAAGTATAGTATTCTTCTACAGTATCACTTTTACTCTGCTGAGCATGTCTCCGAAATTGAACTTTTGCGGTAAGGATTGCATAAAATTGATTGTACAATACTTATACTTATTCATTTAAGTTATTATAGCAACTGTTATCATAGTAATCGTTGCCGCAGTAACTGGTACAATCTCAATTTTTTATAATGCTTGAAAATTGTTACTCCCGTCAACAATCAAGTTTTATATTAAAAAGCATGTCAACATAAAATTATGACGTGGCAGTTAAGGTAGTTGTCGTGGTGGAGCGTAACCGACAATCGTGACGTTTTTTTTTTATATTGCTATAAAATTTCTCTCATACGTCGATAAAGAAGTTTTACTTTAATAATAAAGAAACAATTATTAGTATAATAATTAACTAGTAAACGAATACACAACCAATAGGGCGTGTATTCTTTCTCGATATCCCGTATTCTCTCTCTCTCTTGTTCAATCTTTCTCACTATAGCTCTCTCCCACCTCACACTCCATAGCACTATGCGTGATAGGACGTTTGCTCTGTCTCACTTTTTCTCTCAATCTTTCTCACTCGCTTGCTCCCTACTCTCACTTCACGGCTAGTTGCTCATGCTACGTTCGCCCTGTCTTACTCTCTCTCAATCGTTCTCGATCACTCTCTCTCTCTTTTCCGACACTTCCGTTGCATACCGGCGTGACGTTTCATCTGTAAAAATTTTACCCTCATGCGCCTAAAGAAGTTTCACTTAAAAATTGTGTAATTGATTAAAAAAAATAATTTCCCAGGAATAAATTTTAATATATATATCAAAAAAGTGTATTTTTCATGTATTGCATGCCTTAAGCGCGAAGCGCGTAGGTATGCTCTACTCTCGCCTAAAGATCGTGATTTCGATTAAAACGTGATTTTCATGATTTAAACGAAAAAAATTATAGATCAAAAGCATATTGAAATAAATAATAGTATCTATATGACACGTTAAAAAAATTTTCTTAACGATTAAATAAGATTTTTCAGAAAAAACTCGTTTTCTGATGAATTAAATGAATAAGAGTGTGGTATTCACGGGAGCTATGGGCTTGATAACACCACAACTTTGTCAAAAATCATTTTCACGATTTAATTTTTTTTTGTTTTATTCCTGAAGAAGTTTATCAAAACCCTTGTGAAAATTGCGTGTCAAAATAATTCCGTTTCGATACAGTTAATTTTTTTCGATTGTCAGTTCAGTGACTTTTTCTGCGATTTCGGCAGCCACATATATTATTTTTCATAAACAGAATTGAAATAACTATAAATAAGCAGAAACTATACATACATGATTGTATAATTATGAACTGTTTTATCATCTGTTAAAATTTTTCTTTAGTTCGACCTACAGAGGGGATAATACTACTCGCAGGAAAATTCAAATTAAAAACGAATAATTTTTGATATGATCTAAAGACTTTATGTTTGACATGAACGCTTAAGGCATGCTTATTTGGATTTTCCAAACTTTTTATATTTATTTACGTATTAATTTATGCATATATCTATACTAAAACGTTTTAAATAAGAACAGTTTGCGACAGCTGATATACGCATATACATATAATATATACACACATTATATGATGTGAAGTATATATATATATATAAATATAAGTAACGTGGTGGAATTACGACGCACGCGCGCTGCATTCGTCCACTTTACTTGACTCTCCTTAACTCTCCCCACCCTTTAAAATATATAAGGCTTGCTCGGCTTGCTATACAAGTGATTCCCCCACTCGCCTACTCTAAACTTTCACTCAATGCTTCTCCTCTAGCGCTACTGCCCCTTTTCCGCCTCAAATCGTTCAATTTTACCCTCCGTAAAGAAGTTTCACTTCAAAAATACTGCAATAGAAGGATTAGAAGACCTTAGAGCAGAAGATTAAGTTGTAAATAAAACGAAGTAGAATCTTATTACCGCTTTAATTTACAGTTTTAAAAAACTGTGTTTAGACTGTAATGAAGTAAAATACATAAGTTATGGTAAGCTAAAAAATAATAAACTAAACAAAAGCATGCTAGACATGAGGGTATCATACATCTTACAATATTGAAGATAGAAACCTGCGGCAGGGGAGAAACTGCTACCAGGCGCGTCTCCCCGTAGCGGATGGGTTGACACTCGCTGTCCTTGGATGACACTAGGTCTCTTAGTTGATGAGGTACAGAGGGTAGGAGTTGAATGAAATACGCTCCCGTGGACAAAACTCCCTTTTAATGGGTTGGTCACACTAACTGACCTAACAAGGTGATCAGTTCCTTCTGTAACTCACTGGGAGTGTCCGGAACCTGTTTCGTAGTTTCCGACGATGCAGGCCACGGGTGATGTGAGCTTGCTCTGCCGAGGTGTAAGTTGCAGTGGTGGATCAGGAGCCAGTCACTTCGGGCTTTGATCAGGAAGTACGCAGTGAGTGTTAGAGATCGGAATCTTCACCGCTCCGAGCGAGTCTAGTCCGTCCGTGTATTTCGGGACTGGCTAAGTGTCGGCTAGGTCTCAGGGAACTGGGGTAGGAGTACTATCTCCGAGGGTACACCCGTTCCTAGTTATGGCAACCCGCTCCACTCCGTACGATGCGCTGGTGAATCAAAAAGTATGAGTAATTTACAGGAAACAAACAAGAATAAAAACGGGCTTCATGCCCAAAAAGCAGCGATTGACGTAAGCGCCGAAACGAAGCGGTCGCAAGCGCTCGAACGCCTTAAAAAGCTGACCAGTGAGTTGAATGATTTCATACAATCAAAGGTCAATATTCACAAGGAGATTAAGTCCAAGACGACTAGTGTAGCTAACGCCCTTCAAAGGTTTGAGAAACTGGACGATGAATGGCGCTCATCATTGCAGCGCACTTCCCGTGATACACCGGAAAAAACCTGTCAAGCTGACGTCCTGACTGACGAAGCAATGGACACCGGAGCCGAAGGTCACAGTGAATCAGTCGCTGAAGACAGGCGTGAAACTTTCCGCAAGCCTGGTAAGAGAAAAAAAAGACTCTCTCCAGACCCAACATTCAGCCAAGCAACAAAGAAGAAAAACCTGAAGGAAAGCCATCTGCAAAGAACAGCACTGCAAAGCGACGAACAGATGAAAGCGTCAGCTTGGCAACGAGTTCAGTCTAAAAAAGAACTGAACAGGCAAAGGAAAGAGCAGCTCCCAAAGCAACCACCGAAAGAGCCCCGGCCGGAACCTAAGCGGAAGAAACCGCGAAAATGGATCAGGCCTGACGCTCTGATTATCCGTCCGGTAGAGAAGGAGAAGTACGCCGAAATATTGCGTCGCATAAAGCAGGCCGTCCCTGACGAACAGGTCCGCACAACCGTGGAAAAGATCCACAATAGTAAAACCGGGGACATGTTGATTACGCTCTCAAAGAAGAGTATCGACAAAAGCCAAGCCTTGCAAAAGACCATCATGGATATTCTTCAAAAAGAGGCCAAAGTAATCTGCAAAGGACCGCTGGAGACCATCGAGATTCGAGACATTGATGATGACACGACGAAGGAGCACATTCAGACTGCCCTACAGGAGAAAGCTGGAGATGGCTGTGAGATACCACTAGAGGCAATCAAGATCCGTAAGGCCTATAGAGGTACTCAAATTGCCACAGTAGTTCTACCAGCAGCAACAGCACAACAGCTGCTGGAAGGAAGCGGCAAAATAAGGATTGGCTGGGTCAATTGCCGAATAAGCGGAATAAGATCAACTAGAAGGCCAGTCCAATGCTTTAAATGCTGGCACTTTGGACATGTTGGGCCCCAATGTAAAAGCCAAGTAGACCGATCTAAACTCTGCATCAGATGTGGACAAGAAGGGCACCGTATCGCGGACTGTAAAAATTCTGCCAAGTGTGCAATATGTGCTGAGCAGCAAGGAGCAAAAGACGTGGCTCACCATGCTGGCACCTACAGATGCCCGGTATTTCAGGAGGCGCTCCAGAAGTTGACGAACAAACAAGCATGAGGATATTGCAGCTCAATCTCAACCATTGTGAGGCAGCGCATGACCTGCTCATGTAATCCATGCGAGAATTAGAGCTGGACTTGGTACTGATAGCAGAGCCATATAAACACCTGAGTGCCCAACCCTGGGAATCTGAAAGCACATCCAAAGCTGTCATCTGGTCATGTGGCAAGCTTTCTTTCCAAAATGCAGTCGACAACAGCAATGCCGGCTTTGTAGCAGTATCAGTAGAAGGCATCCGCTTCTATAGCTGCTACGCACCACCTAGCCTCTCCATTGTTGACTTCACTGATTTCCTGGATCGACTAACCGAAGATGCGAAGCAATACCATCCAGTAACGATAGCCGGAGACTTCAACTCCTGGGCAGTTGACTGGGGCAGCAAACATACAAACGCACGAGGGAAAGCACTACTGGAGGCCTTTACTATACTAGATGTAGTTTTGCTCAACAGTGGTGATACGCCGACCCACACCAAAGGTGACGCAAGCTCAATTGTAGACCTCACTTCTGTCAGTAATAGCCTTGCTAGAGGCGACTGCAACTGGAAAGTGATGGACATCTACACTGCCAGCGACCATCATGCGATATTCTGGGAAATATCAAGCAACCAGGACCCCAAGAGACCAGTCAAGCAGTCTAACATCGTTGGTTGGAAGGTAAAATCTTTTGACCCAGAAGCATTACTAATAGCCCTCGATGTTGATCCGATCAACACTGGATGTGCAGAAGAACAGACTAAGGACCTGATGAGGAGAGTAACACATGCTTGTGATGCCAGTATGCCTCGTAAACGTGGTATAAATTCGAGACCTTCGGTGCATTGGTGGAACGACCACATCAGCGTCCTCCGTAAAGAGTGCCATAAGAGAAGAAAAATCTCTCAGCGCGGCTATCAACGGCCCAACTCAGCGGAGCTGACCGCAGAGTACAAAAAGGCGGGTCGTGAACTGAATAAAGCCATCAAAGAGAGCAAAAGAAGATGCTGGAAAGAGCTTATATACGAGGTGGATAAAGACGTGTGGGGTAGGCCTTACAAGGTGGTTATGACCCACCTCAAAAAACAACAAATGCCATCACCTACGTGTCCTCAACTTCTTCAGAAAATTGTCACTGCACTGTTTCCACAGCAACGCAACTTCGATTACCAGTTGGCGCCAGGCGAATTGGATGACATCCCACCTGTCACTGAAGAAGAACTGCTAGAGGCTTGTAACCGTGTAGGGAATAATCAAGCGCCGAGATTGGACGAAATCCCTAATTTAGCCTTGAAAACCATCATAAAGGCAGCTCCAACATTATTCCTAGACGCTTATAATGCATGCCTCAAGGAGGGGACTTTTCCTCGTAAGTGGAAACAGCAACGATTGGTACTATTACCTAAAGGGAAGAAACCACCAGAAGAACCGTCATCTTACCGACCACTTTGCATGCTAGATACGGCGGGTAAGATATTTGAGTGCATAATTCATCAACGAATTAATGCAGTAGTCGATCCACTCCTGGCAGACAACCAGTATGGATTCCGGAAAGGACGATCAACCCTGGACGCGATCAATCTGGTTGTTAGCACGGCTAAAGAAGCGATCGCAGGAACCAGATGGAAGGGTGGCACAAGGAAGTATTGCCTGGTGGCAGCATTAGACATTAAAACCGCCTTCAATTCCGCCAACTGAAACTGCATCATGCAAGCTCTCCGAGAGAAAAACGTTCCAGAATACCTGTGTAGAATGGTGGCCAGCTATTTCACCGATAGAGTTCTTAAATACGACACGAAAAATGGTCCAAAAGAGTACGATATTACCGGAGGTGTACCCCAGGGCTCTGTACTTGGTCGACTGCTGTAGAATATCATGTACGATGGCCTATTGAGATTGAAATTGCCAAGAAGTGTAAAACTCGTAGCGTATGCAGACGACGTAGCCGTAGTAATCGTCGCTAAACACCTTGACAAGATTAACAACATGTTTGACATCGCCTTCGAGCGAGTCCATCGGTGGATGAATACGAGTTATTTGGTGAGACTTTCGTCTGCCTCCTTTTGAACAGGCCGTTTCCTGGGCTTAAAAGCTATACACGCACTTAAAATAAAACCCAAATCTCACCAAAACAAAAGCACTGTCAACTCGCCGGGCAAGGAAAAACCCTGCCCTCCAGCTTTTACGCTATCACTGGACAGAATGTGAATAGAGTTGAATTTAATTTAATGTCAATCTGTCCTCGTAATTGTTCACTGTATCAAACCTTCCCTATACAACTCCATTCAACGACTACGTTGGCCTGGCCGGTAATATAATGACAATCCGACCAGTTACCCAGCGGGGCCCATGCGGGGAGGTGTAGCCGTAAGGCCTGTTGAGCTATAATATTTAGTTATCCCTGTATGTGTCTCGTTTGTTTGTTACTTGTCTACCGTCATCCCCATAATCTTTGAGCCTACCTGCGTTGCCAAATGCTTTGACAACGTCACGAGGCCTTACTCATGGTGGATGAATACGGTAAACCTGCATCTAGCTACACACAAAACTGAGGCAATGCTTATATCCAGCAGAAAAGTGTTAGAGACCATCAAGCTGAAAGTTGGCGGACAAAAAATCACATCACAACCTTATATCCGATATTTGGGAGTGATGCTTGATGCCCGTCTCAACTTTAAACAGCAAGTGGAACACGTCAGTGCCAAAGCGTCAGTAGTGAGGGCTAGTCTCGCACGACTGATGCCCGAAAACTCAAAAAGTTTGGAAAATCCAAAAGTGCACGCCTCATAACGCTCATTCATTTTTTAAGAAAAAAATTAATTGTGTAATTGATTAAAAAATAAATTATAATTAAGTAATTTCTTACAGAGTATTTTTTATTTTTTTTTTAAATATCGGCGCTCTTTTTTCTTGTCATATGCGCAAGCAGTCTAAAATAAAAAAATCGAGCTTGATCAAGTGGCGCCATAGTTTTCACGTGACAAATGAGAAAAGCTCGTTTGGCTTTGTACGGTTGTATCGTAGTGAATTTTAATAAAAATTCAATTAAAAAAAAAAAAAACGTAAACTAGGCCACTGATATGAAATACGGACCCAGTTAATCGAATTCTTAAACTAATAAAAAAGGTCCGGTCTTGAAATATCAATTTGTTCGGGAGTAATCGTTGGTACATCCAAAATGGGGTGACATCCGGACGTCCACGTAAAATTTTTTTCAAAATAGCAACATGAAATGATTTTAGAAAGTAAAAGATGATTTAATTTAAGTGTTTTTTCGGTGTACATCTACTTATATCATTGTATAAGTGTAATATGGTTGCGTTAGAGGTATTTAAAGATCACAAAATTGCTTGACCTTGACGAGTCGAGTATAAAGCACAACCTCACGCGCTTCGCGCTCTGAGGCATGCAAAAATAGTGTTTAATTAAACTGCCATCAGACTTTTGAACTCGGAGAGCTCAAAACTACATGGAAATTATATTTTTGAGCTCAAACAACTCAAAAACGTAATAAGTACAATTTTGAGTGCTTAATTACGAAAGTAGCGGGAAGTTGCAAGGATGGCCTTCAGGGTCAACCGTTTTCCTAATTTTTTAAATTTATTTCTTCGATATTTATATTATTTGATGCGATTTCTATTGGTATTGTTGTGACCAAAGCATAATAATTACTAAAATATGCAATATAAGTTCGGGTTTCAACACTATCTAAATATCTTTTAAAAATAGCATCTATTGTCGTTCCTGAATTTCTAGTTGGTGTGTTTGGATTATTATACATCAATTATTGATGTGTTGCCATCTAAAGTTCTAATATTTATCTACTAAACGAATACATCAACTAATAGTGTGTATTTTTTCTCGATCTCCCTTACTCTATTGATGCCATGCACTCCACCTTTTTTTTAAAATAAGATACATTTTTTTCTTATTTACACTATTATTAATTTATATTTATTAAAATTTTTTACATTATTCTTAATTCAAATTTATAAACATTTATTTTCTATTTTTTAATTTGGTTTTCTATGTAAAGCGTATTTTTAAATTTTTTTAAACTATTATTTATTCTTTCCTTACTAGGAATTATTTCTATTAATTCAACAGTGATTTAAAAATTATTTCTTTTCTTAATGCTAATTCTATTGTGTTAAACCATAATAATATTTAAGAGCAGTGCACCTACAGTCTAAAATACAACGCATGCGCACGTGAAAATAACATTTCTATAGTGTAAAAGTATAGTATTCCTTTATATCTTTATCTTTTTCTCTCCAACTACGTTTATATATGCGTCCTTCAATGTGACGCTCATATTATGATTATTGTGACGCTCACATTATGATTATTGTGACGCTCATATTATTATTATTGTGACGCGACCTTGAAATTTTACCCTCAACGCGCGCAAAGAAGTTTCACTTCAAAAATCTGTATATCCAGGTTTATATTGAAAGGTTAAAGAAGCCTGGTAATTATTTTCGAAAAATATCAAAAAAAAATTTTTGTAAATTTTTAATCAGCTGTAACTTTTGGACGCGTCGATAGATTTTAATTTTCTAAATGGTTTTCGACACTGTTTTTAAAACAAAAAAAGTGGATGTCCGGGCAAATATTGTTTGGTTAAGAAATTTAAATGTTATCTCGAAAAAATACTGAGAAAAAAAATATTGTGAATTTTTAAACAAATATAATTTTTGAACGCGACGTTCGATTTTAATTCTTAAAAAAGCATTCGACGCAGTTTATTAAGCACAAAAAATGTATACATGGTTTTGTTGTGATTTTTTCGCACGCTTTACTGTAATACATTTTCAAAATAATGATAATAATTTTTATTACTATTATTTATTTTGAAAAATTTATAAAGTTTTAATCTCTCTTTCACCCTAGGAAGCCTATGCGATAAAATTCTCATTAAACCCCAGCTCACTCTTCTACGACCTGAATTTAGACGTATAAGGTCTAAACAGAGTTTTAAAATTTTAACTAAACCCCAACTCAATACTCCTCACCCTGATGCAAGACGAGTTAGGTTGAAACAGAATCTTAAAATTTAAACTAAACTTTTTCAGAGTTTTTTTTTCATCGACCGATAATGTGTTTTAAATTAGAATATTTTCAGCCTTATTGGTCATACGTAACTAGTGGATCTTTAATTCGCAAGCCCATAGATGGACACTCCATCTTCCCTATGTGTCGAGAGTTTCGTCTCTTCTACTAAGTTCGATGGAAATCCATCGAACTTGAATACTAGTAAAGCTGGAAGCTTGTAGTATCTGTTCGTAGTTGTAAAGCCCATCTATGGGCTTGAATTAAAGATCCACTAGTTACGTATGACCAATAAAGCTGAAAATATTCTAATTTAAAACACATAATCGGTCGATGAAAAAGTAACTCTAAAAAATTTGTACTGACGCCTCAATAATAATTACTACATTACCATCGTAGTACGTAGTTTGGGTAGGAGAAAAGGAAAAGTAAGTAAGCAGTGAGAGTATAAGAATGCACTGAGAAAAATAATGGTGGTAGGGGTCCGGTAGCTTAACTGGTAGAGCTCCTGACATTCCACCAAATTGGAGCTGCATATGAGACCTATACTTTCATATGCAGCTCCAATTTGGTGGAATACAGGCGCCTCAATTATGGAAAAATATAGAAAACTGGAAAGATCCTGCCTAAGAAGTTGTTTAGGACTCTACAAGACAGCAGAATCCGACTATAAAAAATGCGTAGATAATAAGACTTTATACAATTCAGCTAGTATTCCACGTTTCGACATTTTTATTTTAAGACTCACAAGAAGATACTATAGTACACTGAACCAAATAGATAATATTTATTTAAAAAATCTTAAATGTTTAGATTGGTTTCAGGTTCAAAGAATGGCCAAGAGTAAATACTCAGCTCCTGAAATATTTACCAACCTGGACAAACTTGGTTTCATCCAAAATGAAAACAATATACCAACTATTTTTCATGTCAAAAGACGCTGCACCAATAAAGCAATTCCGCTTGACGAAAACATACACCGTAACAACCTGGTGTATTCAACAGCCATCTCTGATGCAGATAAAAATTGTCTCGACCGACTATCCGAGAATTACTGGTGGCTACAAGAAGACGCCAAATTCATTGACGAGCTCAGAAGACGAGCTAGACTGAAACAGCAACAACAACAACGTAGACAACGACGTGCGAGATAGAAATTCATATCTGTCTGAATATAACATTATATACTAGGCAATTTCAAGCCTCATTAACAAAGTAGTACAAATGTATATATGTAAATTTCCATAGTTTTAAGATATCATATTATATAATAATATATTTTATAATATTTTCATATTTTATTATAGATTTTATTAGCTCGTAAGGAATAATTTATGTCATTATGGTTTTAATTTTTTCCATAACACCAAAAATATTTAAAAATGTCAAAAGACTCACCCAAAAATAAATACTTTAAGTTTAAATAGTTAACCTATAGATAAAAATATGCTGAGATTTATATATTGCATTATAACCAAGCATAAACAAATATTATATTAATTCTGTTTAAGTTATTTTCTAAGATTTTTTTGACTTATTTCATGTATCTGTATTGTCTTTAATAAAAACATACTTTTTAAAACAAACAAACAAAAAAAGCTCCTGACATGTTATCAGGGAGATCCAGGTTCGATTCCTGGCTTGGCAATCAACCCCATTTATTTTTTCAAAGTTTGTCTTTGCTCTCATTTAATTCCTTTCATTATCTTTCATTTAATTAACATCTTTACAACTACGAACAGATACTACAAGCTTCCAGCTTTACTAGTATTCAAGTTCGATGGATTTCTATCGAACTTAGTAGAAGAGACGAAACTCTCGACACATAGGGAAGATGGAGTCTCCATCTATGGGCTTGAATTAAAGATCCACTAGTTACGTATGACCACTAAGGCTGAAAATATTCTAATTTTAAACTAAACCTCAACTCACTATTTCTCACCTTGATATAAGACGAAATTAGGTTGAAAAAGGTTCTTAAATTAGAGCGGCATATGTCTACATCAAAGAAATCAGGCTCTACTAGGTTGAACTGGGGTTTTAAAATTTCGACTTAGGGTACGTCCCATACAAAGTTGCCGATGCTCAACAATTTCCGTTCATTGGCCAAGGCACGGCTGCTAATGCTCGGCCAGGTATCGGCGTTTTGTATCGGCCTAGCCTCGGTAAACCATCGGCTTTAATGTTCGGCCAAGCATTGGCGTTTTGTACTGGCCGAGTCTAGGTAAGCTATCGGCTACCGCATGATATTTATTATAACATAATGGTATGTGATTTGATTATCAGCCATAGCTTGGCCGATGCTCTGGTTAATTGTTTATTACACTTGAAAACAATTAATATACGTAATAGTCATTACTATGTTGTATTATTGTTTTAATTTAATGTTTGACCAAATTATAAACTAATATGTACTAAAAATTAGTAAATCAATTTTAAAAAAATATCTTACGAGATGTTTTTAGGAGAAAACACCAATTTAAATTATTAACAATGCTTTTTTTTATAAATATCATTATTGATCATTTTTTAGTTTTTAATAAACATTTTTATTATTCAACAATAAGCTCTATTAAGATTAAATCAACATTTGTTTTCACTAAAACAGATTTAATAAGTAATGAATATTTTTTTGGAGGACTTTTTCGATAAATTTTTACATTACCCAATCAGTTAAACCTATTTCTTTTAGTATTCAAAAAAAATATTTTAGCAAGAAACTAATGATTTTTAATAAATGATTTATTTACTTACAAATAGATTTATGAATATAAATAAAAATATACAAATATAAATATATATATTTTTTCACTAATAAATCATTTATTTTTAATTAATTTCGAACTTCTTGCTTAAAAAATGAAGTTTTTTAGCAAGCGACGCCAAATATATTTATTTTTTACCTCAAGGTCAGGAGTCATCTCCTTGAATCTGATTGAAGGGAATGGGTAGTCCCAGAGATCCATGTAATGAGGCTCGCCATTCATACCGTACCCGACAATTTCACGTTTGCCGATTTTCTTAACGTACGGTGGCACAAAAGGAACCTCCTCATGATGTACGCTGGACATCATCCTCGACGGCACGACTCGGCTGTTGAGCCTCAAGCACGTCACCAAGAGCTTCCCAGCCATTGTCTGAAAAATCGATAGTTTATCAAATATAATTAATTTCATTCATTTATACACTCAATTTTTCCGATGTTGCAATTCATGTTAATTTATTAATTAAAACTCAACATAACATCTTGACCATTGCATTTATTATTAATAATTGTTATCGCGAAATTTTCTCATGCTGATTACCTAATCGATATCACAGCTACTCTAAGTGGTAATATTTGTCAATCAAAACTAGCTTCACTGATTAAAAAAATTCTCTTAATTGCCTGTCACTACAGTTGGGAGTTTTTTCTTTACTAATTAGTGTTATTTTATTAATAAAACAATAATTACCGTCTGTGATTTTTTTCCTTAAAACACAGTAGAATATGGCTACGATGAAATCTTCAAGCAGCCATTAAATAAAGGCCAGACTCGGAGACGGCAAACTTTGTAGAGGGAAGCACTTGATTATTTTACTATTATACTGAAGTTAGCTGATAGCTGTCAATTTTTTTAATTTTTATACAAATTATAATGAAAAAAAAGCTTATAAAAATTTCTATTAAAAAATTATTTATAAAAAATTGCTTTTTTAATTTTTTAAAATTTCTACATTTCAATTTTTTTTCTAATTTTTTTTTTTTGCACTAATTTATTTTTTTTTTAATTCTAAAATTTATTAAATATCTGCTATTTTAATTTTCATTAAAATAAATATTTATTTTCTGTAATTAACTCAGTTTCAACCTCAAATCATTGACACCTAACAAGACAGATACATTCATAACAATCACAAGTAAGGTTAGGCTTGTAAACATAAGTAATAGAGTGAGCGCGACTACCGACTTTCGGACTTTCTGCCGCCTCGTGTCTCGTTGTCAGTGCATGAATACATTTTTTCGGCTCCCCGTTGTAAAGCGCATGCGCGACTCGACCACGGCATAAATGTCAGGCTTTCTGCAGTGAAATCGCAACAGAAACCCCGTACTTTCGACCAGCGTAGTAAGAAAACATTTTTATTATTCAACAAGCTCTATTAAGATTAAATCAACATTTGTTTTCACTAAAACAGATTTAATAAGTAATGAATATTTTTTTGGAGGACTTTTTCGATAAATTTTTACATTACCCAATCAGTTAAACCTATTTCTTTTAGTATTCAAAAAAAATATTTTAGCAAGAAACTAATGATTTTTAATAAATGATTTATTTACTTACAAATAGATTTATGAATATAAATAAAAATATACAAATATAAATATATATATTTATTTACTAATAAATCATTTATTTTTAATTAATTTTGAACTTCTTGCTTAAAAAATGAAGTTTTGAAAAACTAAGAAGTTATTTTTTATTATTAAAATTCAGAAATTGTTTAATTATGAAATAAATAGAAAAATTCGTAACAACAATCAAGTTAACTCAATTATACTGAGAAAAATTGATTGATGAACATTGAAATGATTAAACTAAGAACACTACACTCAGATCAGTTAGCAGCGCCCAGGACACCGCTCGAGACTTCCACGCAGACGGACCAGGTTCAAATCCCTTCACATCCGGATTTTTTCAGAATTAGTTTCTATCAACCAGTAGTCCATCAGCTCAGAATAATAATAATTCAAAAATAAACAACAAAAAAAAAATTTTTTTAATTATTTGACCTAAAATTTGATTTTTTGCCTATGCTTGGCCGATGCTCGGGCAATGCTTGGTTACTATGTTCGGCCGATGCTCAGTCGCCTATATCGGCTGGGCGTTACCATCCGATGCTCGCCCAGTCTTGGCCCAACGATATTTCACGATACTCGGCCGATACTTAAAGATCAGTTACCAGTCTTGGCCCAGTATCGGGCCGATCTTCATTTTTTGTATGGGGTGTATAGTTGTGGATGTACGAAGATAGAAAGAACATTACAGGTTGTAGGCAAAAAATGGCGCTGAACTTCGATTTCCTGTTGATTCAGACCAATTCAGCACTGTAGATTCTAAAAAAAATCTTAAAAATTCGAGTTTTTATAATTGTCAAAAAATGGTTTTTCTAGAATTACTTCGACACCCTTGTTTTAATAAATTTTATGATCTAATCAGCTTTTATACTGAAAAAAATGACGTTGATTGCTGCAAGCCGCATCGGAATTGATTGATTTGTTCGAGAGATATCGTTGTCGAAAGAAATCTTTATTTCTTCATAATAACTCGGAGTTTATTCATAATAACTCGGAAAATTTTCGTCAAATCAACTTTTTCGTAATAAACGTTTTTATTAAGCTCAAAGATTGCGTCGACTGCCACAAACTGCAATAAAATTGGTTGATTTTTTAAGATACATCTAATTTTTGAAAAATCAACAAAATATGGTTTTTTCATGTAATTTTTCAATTTTTTATCAGATCGAATTTCTCTCTGAGAATTTCGGTAACGCTCTCTTAACCACGCCAAATGCCACCAAGTATTTTAAAATCGGATGATTTGTCCAAAAGTAATTGCAGATTAAATATTTTGAAAAATGTGTTTTACTAAATGCAAACTAGACTTTTGAGCTCGAAGAGCTCAAAACGTATAATAATTCTATTTTGGAGCTTGAAGATCTTAAAATAGCTGTCAACCCATATTTATGAGCTCAAAGAGCTCAAAATCGTCGTAACAGGTGAAATATAAAGCGCTTCCCATAGAGGAAAGTACCATGGGGCCTAGCTTGGCCCAACTATGTAAAACTCTGGGCCAAGCTTGTAAGCCAGGCTTGGCCCCGTCCTGGTTGAAGTCTGGGATGATAACGATGGGCCAAGCCTGGTTACCAGGGCTGAGCCATAGTTAATTTTCAAGTCTGGCCCATGCCATTTGATAAAAAAGAATTATTGGGATGTTATTTTTTTATTTTATTTTGTAAGTAAAGTATAAATTCAAACCTAACTGTTGCTTATTATAGAAATAAAGTGAAAATCGTATCCGTTCTAACCGATATTCGAACCCGAGCCGCGCGCTTGCCAGACTGATAACTAACCCCTGCACTGTACGACCGATAAGTTGATGCACATCTCATTATTCTGATAAGCTAAATCTATATGGTGACGAAGTGTGACGGTTTATTATTTATATAATTTATGTTATTTAATATTGTGTTTCGATGAAAATTAACTATTTTTTACGAATGATTATTATAGTTAAAAAATGCAAGACTCAAGTTCTTATATTACTTTAAACTTTGTACATCGTTCTGTATATTTTTAATATCTTATGATAAATTTTCATGTTTAAAATTATCAATATTAAAAATTCAACTGTAAATTATTATATTTTAATTTTTTTAAGACTATATCAATTTTGACGATATGCAACTGTCTTGGTTAAATAATAAATTTTAAATTTTAGAATTTGTTAGCAAATATTCATTAAACATTTATTAAATATTTATATATTTACTGTTTAAAATTCTATTACTTAATGATTTATTAAGTTTGAATTTCCCATTGAATGGCTAAGGCTAAGTTACCCAATTCTGGCTCAAGTCTAGGTTGCCATTCAACGGCCATGGATACAAAGAAAAAAAAATTTACTTAAATCAAGTAAATAATTTTTAAGAATTTCATCTTCTTGATTTGAGTAGAAAAATTCTTAAACTAAGAAATTTTTCTCGATTTAAATAAATTTTATTTAATTAAAGAATTTTTGGTTTTGATTGAAGACAATTAAACTCTTCAAAGTTATTTTCTTGGTTCAAGAATTTTTCTCTTGAATCAAGTTTATTTTTTTTTCAGTGTAGGTTTCCCAATCTTGGCTAACCCTTGGGAAATTATTGTGGCTGTGACTGGGTGACCCAGTTCTGGCCCAGGCTCGGGTAATAATTGGGCCAACCAAGGCTTGGTTGCTCAGTCTTGGCCCAAGCTTGGGTCGCCAATGAATCGCCAAGGCTAGGTTAGCCAGTCTTGGCACAAGCTTGGATAATTATTGGCATGGCCGAGGCTGGGTTAACCAGTCTTGGCCCACGTTTTGGTCGCCAATGAATGGCCAAGGCTGGGTTAGCCAGTCTTGGCCCAAGGTTGGGTAATCATTGGCATGGCTGAGACTGGGTTAAACAGCCTGGCCCACGCATGGGCCAATACAGGTACGCCGAAGCTAGGTTTCCCAGTACTGGCCCAAGCCTGGCCCCTTTGTCAATTCTGGGGGTTTACTGTATGGGTTTCTATTCGATACTAGCGGGAAGTTGCAGGAATGGCCTGTAGGGTCAACCGTTTTACTAAGTTTTCTTTTAATAATTTAACCATCACTAATATATTTAATATGCATAGATCAATGAAAAATTATAACTCGATAATAATGCAACTACAATAGCTCGTTGTAAAAGAGTGCAATTATCATTTTTATAGTATTACAATTAAATAAACAATAATGAATTTTTTCGAATTGATATTTTTATTACTCTTATCTTACTAATATTTTCATGATTGAACATATAGTAATTAATAACTTATTATCTTCTGGATGTACATTATTTGATTCAATTTGGTTTCATAGTAACATTAAATTCCCTTTTTTGCATTTTTTTCGTCGTTAATAAATAATTCGGTAAATCAACGATTCCAGGTTTGCTATAGAAATCTTGTCCGACTGAGAGAATGAATAACGAGAAGCCTTAGAACCATAGGGCGGCAACAAGTGTTACTCAATAGGTTGTTGTTTACGCGCAACACATCACTTAGGGTTGGCAACTGATGTATGTATTTTGATCCAAATTATTACTTATAGTTTGATGAGGAAAACTCCTGATGAATCGTAACTATACGAACGTAAATAAGCAATCATATCCTGAAGAACCTATCAAAAAAAAATTGTTTTGGTAGCGTGTTTTCATCGAATAAATCAGAATAGATTTAAAATGTAATTATCATTGACTTTGATGAAAAAGTTGCCTACAGAGATTTTGATGAAATCAATGATCCATCCATACAGAAAAGAGAGATGGATGGCGACGAATAAGAGATTGATCAAAAAGAGAACGGGATTACCGTATAAAAAAAAAAGCTTGTGGACTCGCGTGCCTCAGAGAGAAGACGTACAGCACGCGACTTGTGTATAATTGATAGCGGAATGCTAATAACCTGTTCGAGCTATGAATTATAATATGTTTTTTCTGTATCTTGTGTTTACAGAGTTTTTTAGGTTGTTTTTAGGTTATTTCAAATTGGTGAATGTAGAATTGATTAATCCACACTTCTATTTAAATTCTTTTATTTATTTTTTTTTAACTAATAAAAATCTACTTTTTTCTATATTTTTTAGTGACAGCATAGTAATCATAATCATTCTTGTTCTTGTTCAGTTTATCTCATTTTCATGTTGATTAATTATACATTTAATTCCGCTTTTACGTTTCGCCACTAACCGTGGCTTCTTCAGGCATCTACAAACGACATACCATATATTATTACAACCTTATTAAACATTTGCATTATAAAACAATAAACTTCCTCTAGAGCTTTCTTGAGAAAGTTTTTTAACACAAAACATAGTTATTATTTAACATCATACAATAAAATTAAAATGAATACCTTAAAATTAATTCGTGTCAACATAAAGTCAATCGTACTATACCAACTCATAACCACAAAAAGTTACCACGTGTCAGCATACTCAAATTAACTTTACTACAAAGAATTATCTTCAAGAATCCATTCTTAAATCATTATTATACGGTAAAATAATAATTGATCTACTCTAATTCTTGAAAAAACCAGTTTAAACAAACTTTATAATTTAAACTAATTACTTAAACAAATCTAGTCAAATCCTCCGTTTATAAGTCGTCTTCTCTAAGTGTACTATACTAAATGCTGTTGTAACTTGCTGTAATGTATGTAATGTATCCTATTGACTTCACTATACTTCTAACACCAGTCCATTTCTTCCTTCCATCCATACCATCTACATTTTGTACTTCGACAATAGATTGGAGTATATCGCACTCAGGCCTTCTGTGTCCGTTCTAAAATTGACTGTATTGTGTAAAGAAATATTAATCATCTCACTAATATTCCGCTTATATCTCACAGGTTCCCAATCCAGCACTCTGACATTCCCAAACTGAAAACTATGGTCTGAGTCCAAAACGTGCATATTTAACGCTGTCTTTTCTTTAACTTTATCTAAGTTCTTACAACTATAGATTTAAGAGATTAGATTTAAGAGTTAATTCATCAAGCCATTCCGAAGAAATTAAAAAAAAATTTGAATTTTTATCTTTTTTAAAAATTACTCCAAAGTGTTAAACTACGTTAAACAATAAATATCTACTGTTTAAAATTCTATTACTTAATGACTAATTAACTTTGGATTTTTCATTGAATGGCCAAGGCTAGGTTATCCAATTCTGGCTCAAGTATGGGTTGCCATTCAACGGCCATAGCTAGGCTTCCAGCCTTTGGGCCCAGGCTCGGGTAATCGTTGGACCAGCCAAGGCTTGGGTTCTTTTGCCTCGGCCATTATATGGTGAACCAGTCTTGACCCAAGGCTAGGTTCTCTTGCCTCGGCCATTTTATGACGAACCGGTCTTGGCCAACGCTTGGTACTTATGCCTCGGCCATTCTATGGCGAACCAGTCTTGGCCCAACGCTGGGTCCACTTGCCTTGGCTATCCTATGGCAAACCAGTGTTGGCCCAGGCTCGGATAATCATTGGGCCAGCCGAGGCTTAGTTGTCCAGTTTTGGCCCAGGCTCGGGTAATCATTGGGTTGGCCAAGGCTGATTACCCAGTCTTGGCCCAAGCATGGGCCAATATCGGTGAGCTAAGCTTGGTTGCCCAGTACTGGGCCAGGCAAGGCCCAGGCAACTCTGGCAGTTCCTACACGGAAACTTGTAGATTTTGAACGATGTATAATCCTTCCAGACAATCATTATTGGTGGTCCATGTCTCAAAGTTAACCTCTTGGAAATTTTGATTTATGTTGAATCAAAGCAAGACTGCCTCAGAAATTTTCTTATCAGTTGTCCTGTATTGATACACATTCTTTATATAATTTAAATCTTGATATGAAGCTGATGCTGCAAGAGGTGTCACAAACCAAAATTACACATAAACAAATACCATGAATGAACTCTAAATTGAAAAAAATATGCAAAAAATTTTGTTGCGCTTCAAGATCTAACTTGAAAATGAATCACTTTTGACATCCAACGTGCATGGTAAAATGCACCTGGCTTCTAAAATTTGATCTGATCAGCACTGTAATTATGCGACAAAAAATTGCTTAACAAAGAAACGTGAATAGAGACAGAAAAAATACTACTAATTATTTGGAAAATGGTTTAAGTGGCAATATTATTAAAATTGTATTCAATTCATCCTATTGTTAACGTTACGGTATTTATAAATCTTTTATATCAAATTTTTGGAACATTTATAGATGAAATAAATGATTATAACACCTAAAACTTTATAGCAAGACTGAAAAACTATGATAATAACTATCAACACAACTTAAACTACGAATAACTTTTAAAGAAATGATTTTATCGAAAAATTATAAGAAAACTTTTTTGTAAAAAATTCAATTTCCTATCAGAATATGCATCGATAATAGTCGTAGTGGCATTTTTGTTAGTGGAAAAAAATTAATAACAAAAAGTTGCAAATTCCCATGTTTTTTAAATGGGAAATGTAACTCGATTGGGGCAAGGTTTAATTTGGTAATTAAGAGCTTATTTATATAGGATATTTTTTTTAGGTCAAAAACTAAAAATCCAGGGGGCGTCAGCGAAAAAAAAATCAACTTGCTAAATAACGGACACCCTAATGTGTATTGTTTGGCGCATGTGTCGAAATTCAAGTACGTTGTTGTACGCCTCATATGTGAAGCAGATGAGGTTGTGCTCTACACTTGCCTTACAAAAATCAAGCGATGTCTTGAACTAAAATTGTCTCTAGTTATTTTCTATCGCAATTGTAGAAAAATATTTACACATAAATGTCATGGAACAACTATAGTTTTCAACGCTTATACATTTTCAAAAGACACTAAAAATTTAAATAGCGCGCTACGCGCGCGCCTTAACTTCAACCAATAAGGAATCGTGGCCCGTTTTTTGCGAGTTTCGACCTTTGACTAACTTCAAGACTTTCATGTATTTTAAATTAGAGGATTTTGGTTTTTAAATAAATAAAAAAGAATGTTCAATAAAATTAATCCGTGGACGTCCGGCTGTCAAATGTTTATATGGAAACTGGCGTGGTCACGATAACTGCAGAAAAATTTAACTGATCAACTCCATTTTTATATACGCTTCAGTATGATCTAAAACTGTCCTTTCGAAGATCACGGTCTAATTCAGTGTCGTTTATTTAGAATTAGCAATAAACTAAAAATGCACCAATCGTTTGTACCTTTTCTTTTCTGGGTGGACAATGGCGCGAATGATTTAAAAGTATTTGTATTTTATTTTAATCAATTTTATTATGGCAAATGAGACTATGAGGCGTGCACTTTTGGATTTTCAAAACTTTTTAGAAATATATTTTGTTATATCAGCTGTAAAAAACTGTTTTTATTCGAAAAATTTTAACATCATGCAGTGATACATTCATTCGTGTTAATTTAAATATAATACTCTTATTATTTATTAATATTGTTATAAAAATAATATTCTTATCAATAAATTCATGTATATATTAATTAATAAAAGTGTAATTATGTTTTATCTCTTAAATACCGGGTAATTAATAAAATTATTTTCTTTTGTTTTTCAAAACATGAGATGCTATTTTATATATATATATATATATAGGGGAGGGGGGGCAAAATGGGGTACTTAAGCAATCGTTATGATTTTAAGGACTTAAATACGCTGATTTTTCTCGTTTTCAGTCGTAATTAAAGGAAAATAATCAAATTTCAAGTTGCCGT
>CAJNRD030001116.1:6079652-6089912 GCA_905319865.3 Cotesia congregata
TTGATTCAACACAAATTGTGTAAAAAAAGTCATCAACACATGTTTTTGTCTTAAATTTGACGAAAAATTTTTTACTGTGCACACACACACACACACACACCCTGATAGAAATCTTCATAGAGTATTAAGAGCTACTTCCTAGACCTTTAAAAATGTGGAGATCAGATTAAAACTTGATTTTCGAAAACTGGCATGGAACCAATGACTTCCCGATTTTTTTTTTAGGCTGTTGCTAGCCTTCCGATAATTCGGACGATTAATTTTTTTTTATTCGTCCAATATTCGGACGATTAATTTTTTTTTATTCGTCCGATATTCGGACGATTAATTTATTTTTATTCGTCCGATAGTCGGGAGATTAATTTATTTTTATTCGTCCGATATATCAATTCTTATTATATTGAAGATTTTCATTGAGTACCAACATTCCCAAAATGATATAATATTGCAAATAGCCCCAAATTATAAGTGTATTTACATAGGTGCGATATAGAGGTAAATAAAAATATTGAAAAGGAAGTGTAGCCAAATATATGAGTTATACTTTTTAAAAAAATAGAGAGGTAATTTAAGAAATGATAAAAACGGGACTTGGCGTCAAATTCTGCCGAATTTGTGGATATATAACATACACGAAGAGGTTATGTTTATGTTTTGTCTACATTCCATATAGAAAATAAACTAGTTATAAAAATATTTAATTCATTTTCAATAATTATCTAATATATTTGATTGACATTTTAAAAGGACCTATAGAGGTAAGTGGAGAATAAATACAACTACTCAACCAAATATTTAATATTTTAATTGTAATCAATGGTAATAGTTATAACAATGAAATAAATATTGAAAGTTATGGTGTTTCTTTTAATGAATTATAAAAGTATTTATTTTAAAAGAAAAGTTAGTGCTTATAATGGATTTTTTACACCAAATAAATTTTTTTTTACGAAAATTTGATAAGTTGTAAATGATTACATTATGTTATATTTAATTAATGTTTGTATTAATAATCAATTATCTTTAAGTAAGATTTTTATATTATTTTATGAATTCGCAGGTAAGGGTACTCATACAATTTGAGGCATGTGATGTGAGGTGTGCTTTGGTCTCGAAATATTGGAATGAAGATTTTAAATACTAACATGCATATTTAATCCAATATCAATTATATTACCATAAATCTTATATAATTAAAAATAGAAAAATGTATAATGATTTGAAGTCAACTAATATATTAATATAGGAAAATTCCACAGAGAATAATGAGGTTTGTTGGAAGTCTTCAAATTAAAAAAGAAAATTAAAAATTAATGATTTTAATTTCAGAATGAATTTAGGATCTACTTTTCAACTACATCTGAACCATGTGTAATATGAGTGTAATGGTAATGTCAAAATGTAATCATACTATTTGTCTTAGAGCCACAAAAAAAATTGAAAAATTTTTTATTGAATTTAATTTAACAGCTAATATTTATAAGGTGAAATAGTTGATTTTAATTTAATAAAAGTATAATAGTTTTCTTTTGTCAGGTGAGTAATTGATGTCTACAAGTTTTAGAAACATGTACAAACATTAGTATATATCGTTCAGAAAAGGAAAATTTTTCAGTGTAAAGTTCTATTTTAAATTACTTCTAGTCAATATACAATGACGATGGAAACAATTTTATTATACTAAGTAAAATTATTATAATAGTTCGAAGTTTTAGTAAATAAAACAATTCTATTTAATTAAATCGTAAATTATTGGCTATCATTGTTAAGTAAGAATAAAATAAGACAATGGAATTAAGTAAGATTAAATAATATTAAAATTAGCGCACAGGTAATAATTATTTTTTATTTTTTATAACAACTAAATAATAATGAGAATATCAATACAAATTGAAAAATTTCCCACATGTTCAAATCTGTAGAATATTTTTTTTATAACTTGTTTAAAAAAAATATCAAAAAATTATTGCATGTGGTCTAACTTCACAGATATTAACATGAACTATTTTTACAATTATCGCACATCCACCATTTTTTTCTTGGTTTTTTTAACTGTCCCGTACATTTCAAGTGGTACCATTCCAAACAATAATCGCATCCGATACTAATCTTCATTTTTTTATCTTTACTAAGTTCATTCTCGTCGATGGTTTTTTCTAAATCTAAATTGCAATACTTGCATTCCCATGAATCTAATTTTTTTTGTTCAAGCATTTTTTTCAATTTTTTTCATCCGTTTTTAGTAAAATATCGGTTGATTAGTGATAAATCGACATTATCTTCGTCAATGATAGAAAAAGGCAGATCTTTATAATTTTTCGTTAAATCATTTTCACATATTTTTTTTTTATTATTAAATATTTATGTGATAACCTCTTCTTTTACTAACCATTGCAATATGATTTTGCGCTTATCTTCAGTTGATTTATTGATAAATGGCATTTTGAGTGATTTTTTATCTTTTATAATTTTTTTAAGTCCGATCACTGTTTGATCTGTACCTCGGGGTCGTCCTCTTCTTTTCAGAGCCGGTTGCACAATAACATTAGACAATATACTTAATTTTTTCGTTGGCTCTATGGGTGTTGATACATTCGGCATATATTTTTCATTTTCTTTTAATCCAGTGCTTTGACTTAATATGGCTCTATCATTGTTGTCATCAGAGCTGTTCGACAGCGCATTTCTCGTTCGGCGTTTTTTTATTTGTCGAGCATCAATAACGTCACTGCTATCGGAACTTGTGAAAGAAATTTGTTCTGTTCGAGGGATGTCATGAATGATAATATTTGGAGAATCAGGATCTTTGTCATTAAAAGTGTCTTGTACATGACCATCGTGATTGCTATCTGAATTTATAAGATCATTTTTTTCTTTTTGCGGATTCTCATGAACAATAATGTTTGGAGAATGGGGATTTTCATCATTGAAAGTTTCTTGTAAATCACTGTCTTCATTCCTATCTGAATTTATAGAATTATTAAGATTTTCATCAATTGAAGAATCTTTTAAATCTCTATCATCCTCCATTTGATTGTCAGAATCAGATTCAGTAACATCAGGTGAATTCGGTCCTGATGGGTCCAGATGAATTGTTTGTTTATTTTTATTTGATTCTTTTATAATTACTACTTCTTGATTATTTTGCCAAGCTTCTACTAAATTAACCAATACTTCAAATCTTTTTAAAAATAATTTAGTCCCTACTTCAGCCGCTAAAGCAGGTAATTTTTTAACAACTTCTAATGATTTTTTATATTTTTCATTTTCTGATAAAACTTTTTGTTTGTATTGTGTCGAAGTAATAACAGGCTCTGGAATTAAAATTTCTTCTTGCACAGTTGAAAATACTCTCTGAGTATTATAGTAATAATCACTGGTCCATCTTTTATCACAAAGGCTTTCTTCAAATAAATTTTTATTCTCAATTTTTCTCACCATAAATATGTGTCTAAATTAGATAAAAAAAATTGTAAATAATAAAACTAAACAATAAATATACTAAATTAACTTACCTGCATGGTAAAATCATTGACGTGCGCTCTAAACAGTCACATGATGAAGATGTCGTAGATATTATGCCAGTAGGTGTTAAATTTTGTTGATAAACATTTAAATTTTCATTGTAAATTAATTCCAATTTATGCATTTTCTCTAGTTCTTTTTTGATGAAATTAAATGCATAATTTGTGACGTATTGAGAATAACGACATTCTGGAGAATCTTTAGAAAAACTGAGAACTTTTTGTTTTTGGTACGACTTGGCTGCTTTGTGATTTTTCTCTAATTGAGAGCATTCCGTACAAATTAATAATTGTCTCACGAAATCTTCCAATGACAGATATTTATCTACATCTATTTTTATTTTCGCATTTAATGATTCCAATCGATTATTAGTACCGTTCCCAAAGTTGTGTTGCACGTAATCACTAGATAGAGACCACTCTTTTCGACATTCATGCCAGTTTTTATCGAAGTATTCCACGATTGACTGCGGCATTTTTTTGAGTTCTTCATACAATTGAAAATAACGTTCTTCGGTCTTTGCATACACCATCTCCTGAAGAATTCTTTTAGCTTCATCCCTTTCTTTTGCTGTTATGTTTCTTTTTTCTATAGTGATTTCTCTATTAAAAGTTCTGAGTGTATGAAATGCACACATAATCAGATTCACTTCCAAAGGTAAACAAACTGTCACGAATCGCGGCTCTTTCCGTCAGATCTTTATCTGTCATAATGCACTTAATTTTTTTCCATGAAGGATGACATGCTTTAAAACAATTCATCATCCATGTAATACTCGGTTTGTCTTCATTAACTAAAATCGATACCCCCGCAATTTTGGTACAGCCATTAGGATCTTCGACTATATATAAATAAACAGGAGCCCTAATATTTAATAATTTATATGTTGCGTCGATTCCAATGTACTCGGGATAAAATTCCATGGCTGATTTCATTTGCGGTGTAGCAAAAAAAAGACCTTTGAAAATATTATCCTCAATGAGAAAATTACAATCCGCTTGATAATCGTTTATTAAAATATTTTTTACAGCTTCTAATTGATTTTTTTTCCCCAGTGTACTTTAAATTATGGATGTCTTTTAATAATACAACTTTTCCAGTTTGTTTTATAATTAGATCTTTAATTGCCGTTTTATTGGCTTTTAAGTTTATCAGTTCCTTAACCTTTTCTTTAACTTCTGGAGTCATCCGTCGAGTTTGAGGCAAGTGTTTATACAATTGTTTTGTCGTAAGATGATTATGATGTAAGTCCATTCTCGATATGAACAACCGTTTTCCATCATCACTCACATTAACGTGAAATGTAGCTGGGCATTCCTTTTGGAAGGTACTTGACGACCTCTCTCCTCTTCCTGCTGGTTTAAAATTTCTTCCGCCATGAATGCAATTATATTTTAAAAAGTAATACTTCAAATTTTCATCAATAGGTCTTTTTACACCGTTTTTTCGACACCGTTCGATGGTCATAGAATCTCTTGTGTAAAAAATACAATTTGAATAATTTTGATATTCCTCTATTCTTTTTTGTAATTCTTCATGTGACTTGAAACTTTCATTCAATTTTAAATTCGCATTTTCTTCATTAGCATTTTCTCCAATAGCATTTTTTCCGGTAGCATTTTCTTCAATAACATTTTCATCACTATCTTCTTCAATCGTAGATTCTTCATTAATATCATCTAAATTTAATAAATAAAAAAAATTTTTTACTTTTATTTTATTATTGATCATAAATATTTTGATTATAAGTAGTAGACGTCTGTTATATGATTAATAAAATAATAAATACTTTCCCATTTTCGTAGATAGAAATAAAAAGATGTTTAATTATAAATTAATTTATACAATTATTATTACAATTGATTTTTACTTATTTACAAAAGTGACATTCATTTGAATTTGTTTATCGGCATTTTCATTCAGTTTAATTTTATAAAAAAACAAAATATTTGCATGTTTATGTGTATACTATATGAAATTTGTACACAATAACGTTTTTTAATTTTATTTTTTTATCTATTTACATATTATTATTAAATATTACTTAATCGTATTTTTTAGTTATAATTAATTTAAAAACTTACCTACTTTAATATAAAAATGCATTAACAATAGATAGTCTTCTTTATTTTTAATTAAAAATTAATTTTTTTTTTTAAATTAATTTAAATTTACACTGATTATTAATTTTTATATATACAATCTTCTTAGTGGATGATATAATATAAGAACATACGTATTAAAAATATTTAAATTTATAAATGATCGCGCCACATATTTAATGAGATAAAGTATTTACGAACGTGGGTGCATCCGGAAATGCTTTATTTAAAAAAATAGCATGGCGCGAAAATTAGAAAACTCAAAAATGAAATTACGATAAATAATAATAATAATATTAATAAAAATAATGATCATAATATTAATATTAATTATAAAAATTATTGTAATACTAAATAAATATTATTTCATTTTTTAATCTACAGATTCGGTAGAATCTGGCGCCAAGTTCCGTTCAAAAATCCCGTTGCAAACGGAGCGCCAGACTACCGAATGTATTTACAGTAAGCAGAACAGTTTTTTGAGGTTGTATAATTTTATTTAATTATACCGTACTTTTTTTCACTAATTTGTATATTATAACAGAGGGTCATAATTAATTTTACCGTATTAATTCATTTATATTCACTTATTACAATTTATTTACTTGAAATTATTAAATTTTATCAGCACATACTATAGCGCGCTCACATTTTTCGATCCTGACTTTTTTTCGATGGGTAAAAGTCAGCGCCACAGACTAGATAAAATAAAAATGTGTAGTATTCCTCCTATAGATACGCAACTACAGTTAAAAAAAGTATTCACAGCTTCCATTTACGGCCGCCAGGGTGCACTGTAATTATATCTACATAAACTGTAGTTTCAAGGGGATAGTTTGTGCCGCAGACTAGATATCTAGGGGCGAACCACGAGTTAACTATGTGATACTTTGGATTGCGTCCAGCAGGTGACACTACTTGTCGCGAAGCGCGAATTCAAACATTTTTTCCGGGTTAATACTGTAATTCTAGTTCTACACGCCTTATAGAAATAGTAGAGAAAAAATTAAACTATTATTGTTAAGAAAAAATAAAATTATTGTAAGAAACCAAAAAAAAATTGATACAACCTATAAAAAACCAAGTGTGTATTTACCGTAAGCAGAACGGTATTTTGAGGCTGTAAATTTTTTTTCCAATTTATTTGGATTTCTTATTTATATGATGTTTTATATAATGGTAACAGTACCCTGATAGCTACAGTTTCAGACCAACCAAGTTGGTGTCAGATAGTTGCCACCAACTTACCGACAACTTGCGGTCAACTTCCGAATTTGAAACTGTTGGCGTCAAGTTGGCTACAAGTTTCTGAGAAAAACAAGACCAATCTACTGCCGCAATATGTCGCCAAATTTCTCGAGAAACTTGTCGTCAACTTGGTGCGAAAGAGTTTCGAAAACAATTTTTGCCGACAACTTGGCGACAACTTGGTGAACAACCGAGTTCATTTCCAAGACTTGCCGCCAACTTGGTGACAAGTTGCGGCAGCAAATCGACGGAAAGTTGCGACCGGTTTGGCTATCAGGGGATGAACAATGTTACATATAACTGACTGTTCAACAGTCACTGTTGTGATCGACTGCGGTTTTGTAGTCAAAAGATCACATTCTGACAGATGGTTATAATGCAACAAACTGCTGCCATCTAACAGAGTAAATTTTAACTCAATATTACAAAGGCTTATTCTGTTCACTTCTGTTGAATTGGAGTGAATAAGGATTTAAATAAATCAATAATATAAGAGTGTAAATGATTTTTTTTACACTAACATTTGTATCTTCTTAAATTACTATGAATATTTTTCATTAATTTTTCTATTATTGGTAAATTTTTATCGATAAAAAATGTGTTAAAATTTATGTAGTTAAAATATTAGTAAAAAAATTACAATTTTTAAAACTAGTTGACCAGAAAAAAAAAATTTGTAAATCTAAATGTGCATGAATTAAAAACTCGTGTCATACCTAAATCAAAGTAAAGTTTAAGTATACAATAAGTTTTCACTAATAACCTTAATGCAATTTTTTATTTTTTTATAATTTCATATCAAGCGTTGATAGAAAAAAAATAATTATCTGATTACGTTGGTCCACGACATTTCATCCACGGACGATTGATCCACCCAAAAATTCAACCGCACGACAAATGATCCATGATTAATTTTTGGACAATGTTACCGTGTTGTGCCCTTATATCATGGATTTTGTGTGTGTTTATTCGATACTCGGGACAATTGTCATGAGGATAAATTGTCGGGTAGATTACTAATCATGCGGATCAATTGTCTGTGGATCAGCGGTTGTGTCACAGGAAATTTTTGTGAGAATCCTGTGTAAATTTGTTGAGAAAAGTCTTAGAAATTGTGATAAAAATATGAACAACCACTTATTTGATGCGGAATTAAATTCTGAAAATAATGTTTTTTAATTTTTTTGATAAAAATTTCAATTTATTATTAACAAAAAAAATAAACAAAATAAAAAATCTCAGTTTTCCGTGAATAACTCAATAACTATAGGTGATATCAAAAATCGGAGAAAAGATTCTAAAAGAGGAGAAAATTTCTGAAAAAAAGTCTCGACTCCCGAAACTCTAGCTTCAAAAACAATCATTTTTATTTAATGTTAAAAATAGGGTTCCGCGCGACTGCTGTTGTATTTTAGCATCGGCGCGGCCGGGTGAAAAAAAGTTTTTGAATATGAGGGTGAATTCCATTTTTTAACAATAACCATAAAAAAATTTCATAAAAAAATTAACTTTCTTAACTTCGACTCTCATGCAATTAGACATTTATGGCCTGACATTGTTTAAACACTACAAAAATAGAATAACAAACATCAATTACCCAGCCATTACACAATAATTGTTATGAGTATGAGCTGGATATTTCCCGTCAGGCTAGTTAGAGGTGAAATCGAACGTATGCTACACGCAAATATTAAAAACGCTATGTACTATATATACATTAATTACTATAAAACTACTTTTGCTCAGTTGGTGCAGCAATGCATTCATAAGCAATTTCTTACGCATTTTTATTATTTTTTTACTTACCGACTGTTTTTATGAATCATTTGGTATTTCGACTTTCTTTTTGCTGAAGGACTAAATGTTTCCTTTTCCTGAACGGGTACAAACTTATAGTGCAATTGATCAAATTAATAGCTATAACACATAAATTTTGTAATAGTTCATATTTAACAAGTAGCGTACTTTATTATACATAAAAATTTGCAATAAATTTATTAAAGAAAATGATAACCCAAAAATTAATAGTACAAAATAAATTTTTTTTTTTTTTTAATTGACATTATTATTAATTAAGTAACAAATAGAGTGAAACTTTTATAAAAAAATCCGAGAGCACATTAATTAAATGAAAATTTAATAACTCCTTTCCTTAATTTTTTTTCTCATTGAGGTAATGTCTAACGCAATTGAATCGGGTGGACGGAATTTAATTACAAAAGCGTGAAATAACTCTCCATAGCGTTTTATAATTATGTCAGTCCCATCCTGCCTTTTTTGTGCTCCAAAATATTTCCGACAGTGATTTGGAAATATGAGTGGTATAAGTATTGTTTTAAAAAATTAATTATAGTCTCACATGAAGAAAATTTTTTATCAAAAATGTATGTTGAATTATAAAGTATGAAAGAATAAATCAATTATACTCAAGCGTATATAAAATATATACATAAAAATGTTCTTTTCAATATTTATTTTTCGCTCGATTTTCGTATATATTTTAAATATAATTACAAATATAACAATAAAAGGCCATTTGACAGCCTAAATGAAAGTAGAAATCATAATGAATTAAAAAAAAAAATTAGGAAAACGGTTGGCCCTAAAAACCATCCCTACAACTTCCCACTAATTCCATCTTAAGCGATCAAAATTGTACTTATTACGTTTTTGAGCTCTATGAGCTCAAAAATATCAATATCGTGTCATTTTGAGATCTCCAAGGTCGAAAATTTGATATGATAGGGGCTTAATAAAACACTATTTTTTGAAAATCAAATCGCAATAACTTTTGAATAAACCGATTTCCACGCGGTTGGCAGTATTCGATGTAGTTTTTTAGGTCTCATTAAAAATCTTTAAGTTTACATGATCGAACAAGAAATTTCGAAGTTATTCCAAAAAAAAACTTTTTTCGGTTTTCTTTCGACAATGATAACTCACGAACGAATCAACTGATTTCGACCGGGCTGGCGGCGATCGACGTGTTTTTTGATGTTAAGAGCTGATTAGTTTTTTTGAATTGATCGGTAGAGCCGATTAAAAGTAATTAAAAAAAAATTAGGAAAACGGTTGACCCTGAAGGCCATCCCTACAACTTCCCGCTACTTTCGTAATTAAGCGCTCAAAATTACATTTATTGCGTTTTTGAGCTCTTCGAGCTTAAAAATATAATTTTCGTGTAGTTTTGAGCTCTCTGAGTTCAAAAGTCTGATAGAAGTTTAATAAAACACTATTTTTTGAATTTTTAAACCGCAATAACTTTTGAATGAATTACGTACCGATTTTCACGCGGTTGGCGGCATTCGACGTAGTTTTTCAAATTAGTAGTTCGGCCTCCTCTACGCTTGTGTGTGTGTGTGTTTTTTTTTTTTTTTTTTTTCCC
>CAJNRD030001116.1:6149237-6173271 GCA_905319865.3 Cotesia congregata
GAAGAGCAGTCGCTATATCCTCCCCCACGAAGTAATGCCTAACGGCGGTTTTCATGAGGGATTAGAGGAAAGAGGAAAGGGGTTTAGGGTTTAGTGGGTAGGGGCGCTAGCGTCGAGTTTTAGTATGACGCTGCGTCGAGTCGCCACATATCCAGGCCAAACAACTACGCCTAGAATCCGTAAAAAGGATTCCCCCCCCCCTAATGAGAAAAAAACAACACACACACACACACACACACACACACACACACACACACACACATACATACAGCCACACGGAAACCATCGCGGGAATAGTCAGGGAAGCTTCCTAGGACCTCAAGACGTCGAGATCTGATGAAAACTCGATTTTCGAAAAACGGGGTAAAAACAATAACTTCCCGATTTTTGAAAATTTTCAATTTTCTTAGCGGGAAGTTCAAAATCCTGTGAAAGCCACAGCCCTTAATATTAATATTAAGAACTCTCGCATGATAAATTTCAATTTCCCGTAAGATTAACACGGGAAGCTAGTTTTTTTGAGTTTAGAATTTTATAACTCTTTAATGGTTAATCAAAAAAGCTAGGCCAAATTATTTTCTTGTATAAAATTGAACGCTCTACAAAAAATCTCTCTTATAATTTTTCGATGTACAATTTATAATATTTTCTCTTTTTTTTCCAATTTTTTGACGAAACTATCAAGTTTATCAAAAAATTTTGTCAAATTTTCCTAATTTTTAGTATTCTAAATTTTATTTGGTTTCTCAGATGCTTTTATTTAACTGTCAAATTTCTAATACTGTCCTATCTTAATTTTTTAATTAATTCAAATTATTTTTTTTTCAACTCAAAATTATTTTTATTGTTTTTTTTTTTAACTTTGTGATATTAGAGTAGTTTTGTTATAATTCTGAAATTTGTTCCTGGACTCTTAAACGAAAAATTTTCTTTAGGGACAACTCCTAAAAAAACTTATGACTGCTCCAAAAATTCCCTATGGTCACTCCTAGGATGATATTTCTGCAAAGAACTGTAAATTAAAAATATTGATTAATAAACTATTATTTTAAACTCGTCGAAAAGAAAAGAAATAATGAATGAATTTGAACCACAATACAAATAAATTTTAAACTGATAAAGAGAAAAGTAAAAAATCTCCATATTTTACAATTCTTTTTCTATCATTCAAAAGTCGATAAATTATTTAATCAGCAACTAACATAAAATATTTGTGAAAAACTTGAATTAATACATATTTTCTTCATGTACCTCTACGCCGACCTGATGATCTCTGGGCTAACAAGAATTAATTTCCTTTTTCTATAAACGTTTTGGCTGCTTTCTTGTGAGCAATATCAAATAACTCCTTCAACTTATTCGTAATAGCAGTTTTATTTTTGATTTGCGTGGATGATTGTTTTCGTTTACATTTACGCTGCGAACTTTTTCACTTTTTGAACATTATGAATAATTTATTGATGGCATTTAGATTTTAACAAGTAGGAATTTAAGCCTTTTTCTATTGTTCTTGAACCTCGGTTCACCGTAAATAAAGGACTTTATTTACCGCCACACTTTTGTCCTTAATGATTATAGAAAAATAAAGCTGAATCGTTCTTGAAAGTTGAAAGTTTACGTCCAACAATATCAGTTATTGGAAAACCAATTAAATAAACTTCTTTATCCATTTTCTATAATCGATTTTGTTCTTTTAGAAAAGTACTCAGTTACGAAATAATTTAAAGAAGAATGAATGTCGGTCAACAAATAATTGGACAAATAACACATAAAAAAGAATTTTAATTAGCAAATTAAGATACGATAGTATTAGAAATTTGAGAGTTAAATAAAAGCATCTGTGAAACCAAATAAAATTTAGAATACAAAAAATTAGGAAAATTTGACAAAATTTTTTGATAAACTTGATAGTTTCATCAAAAAATTGGAAAAAAAAGAGAAAATATTATAAATTTTATTTTAAAGTTGAATAACTTCGAAACGCATCAGTTTATCGAAAAATTATAAGATAGCTTTTTTGTAGAGCGTTCAAGTTTATACATGAAAATGATTTGGCCTAGCTTTTTTGATGAACTATTGAAGAGTTATAAAATTCTAAACTCAAAAAAACAAGCTTTCCCGTGTTAATCATACGGGAAATTGAAATTTATCATGCGAGAGATCTTATTATTAATATTAAGGGCTGTGGCTTTTACAGGATTTTTTTTTCATCATTTCCAACAATATTTTCGTTAAATTTAAGAAAAAAAAAAATACTCGATTTTTTTGAATCAGCCTAATATATATATGTCGTAGACAGATCGTGAAATTAGACAGTTCGTGAACTGTCTCAGCATTTCTAGACATTTCATGAACTGCAGCCAGATCGTGTAATGGTCGATCAGTTACACGAAGTGGCTAAAATTTTTAGACAGTTCATGAAATGCAATTAGGCCTTAGACAGATCGTGTAATGTTCCAAAATTACATGATATGTCTAAATTTTTTAGACAGTTCATGAAATATCTAGGAACAACGGATTTCTAAAAAGGAAACAACTGAAAAAAGATGAGATTGTAACGTCTTGTGTGGACGGTGTGGACGGTGTGTGTGTGTGTGTTTGTTTTTTTTTTTTTTTTTTTTTTTTTTTTGGGGGGGGGAATCCTTTTTACGGATTCTAGGCATAGATGTTGGCCCGGATATGACCGATAATGAAAATAATGATTATAAAAATCCAAAAATTTAGTTAACTGTCAATGTTCAATCATAATTGTAATCTTACATATATTTTTCAATATTTAATCTCCACGAATTGATATAATTTAAAAGTGTATTTTCAAAATTCATAAAAATTATATCGAGGATCCGAGAACTTCTAGAAAACTATAAAATTTTGACAAAACTCTGTGAAAACGGCTACTTAGAAAACTGTGAATTTTAGTTATAAATAATTACTTTTTGTCCAAAATACAAAATTTATAGACATTTGGGTAGATAAACTAATATTAAAATTGACCTATGATGGATATAATTTAACTTAATAATTTATTTATATTCATTTGGCGTCGGTCATTCACTGGCTTATTTGATGTGCTTTGCTAGTAAATGACTGACTAGTCATTTATTGGTAAGTTCGATATTTTCTACTACCAGTGAATGACCGTACGTTTATTTTGCTGTATTATCTTAAACACTTGCATAATATGTGATAACAGATTAAATGTGATAGAGTAAAAAATTATTCATATATATGTAAACTTTTTAAATGTCAATTATATGTTGTTTATGGATACTTTAATTTAAGGTAAATATGTTGAATGTGCTTGATTTATTTTCATTGTACACGGAAAGAAAATTATGGGAGCTATTCCTATACCATTATGGGAACTAATCCCATAATATTATGGGAACTATTTCTATAATATTATGGGAATGGTTTCCATAATGCTATAGGAATCATTGGGGCTACCATATGATACATTCCTGTGGAAGATACATGACTTTCATGTGACAGCAACATGATTTTCATGTGGTAGTCAATAATAGTTAAAACAACATCAATAATAATTAAATAATAATACTAATAATTTACATTATTAAGAGAATAAGAACAATTTTGTCTCCTGGATAGTCACATGATGAAATCGATTTTTTTAGTGAAATTTAGTGTCATTGCAAAGGACATGACTTGAATTTGTTTCTTTCCAAGGTTTCATATCATTCTCATCGATAGTCAATTTATGATGATAGATATTTATTTTGAGAATGATTCCCATAATGGTATAGGAATGATTCCTATAATATTCTAAGAATCCTTCCCATACCATTATGGGAATAGCTCCCATAATGATATAGGAACCATTACTATATTATTATGGGAATATTTCCTATAATATTATGGGAATGGTTCCTATAATTGTATAGGAATCATTCCTATAATTATAGGAACCATTCCCATCGTTATGGGAAATGTTCCCATAATTCTAGGAAAATTTCCTATAATGATAGGAACAGTTCCTATAATTTCCTGGGAACTGTACCCATAAAATTATGGGAATAGTTCCGATATTTTTTCTTTTTGTGTACTAAATAAATAAAAATTTTATTGTTTTATAAACAATCATTAGTTTCTCATTCATGTAAAACAAATCCCTATGAAAAATAATTTTAAAGTTGTAATTGATAAATTTGCACATTGGTCATTCACTGGATTGAGCCTGGTCATTCAATGGAATAGTACGGTCATTCACTGGGTTTTGTATAATCAGACTCACTTTATTAAATTTGTAAAATATGCGAAGATAAAGAAGACAATATTATTATAAAAATCGAAATAAAAATAATTTATGAATACAATTAAAACGGTCAAGTTAAGTTTTGAAGTTAATTATGACTACAATAAGCTAAATTATCAGTACCGGAAACAAATCGGTCATTCACTGGCAGGTTTACCCTATTGGCTGAATTTGCGTGGCTAAGTTTTGAATTGGCAAAATTCACGATGCAACGATTTTAACAAATATCAACATTACGTAAATACTTTATTTTAAAATTATTTTTATTCTAATGTCAAGATATGCATTTGTTTATTTGTTTTTATTTCAGTTTTTTTTAAATACTTTTTTTTACTTAGCCGTATTTAAAAATATATTATTCTATTAATGACAATTTTTTTAATTCGCTCGATTTACTATTGAGTTTTTTAATGTTTATCTTTTTTTTGGTTGGTTGAATTTTACTTTATAACATTTTAAGGTTCGTACATTTTTACATTTTGCATCATTTTTACTAATCATTATTTAATATTGTCTTTTTTAATGATCGTCTCATTTTATAAACGGCATTATTTTCAGTTTTAAAAATTTTTAGTTTACAAACGTTCCAGTTTACAAACGGCTATTTTCTAGTAAATTTTAAAACATACTTAAATTAATGTAGACCATCTGGAGATAATTGACAAAGCACAAACAGACTACTTCAAAAGAATTCTACTGTTAGCACCAAACACTCCAGGATATATGATCAGGCTGGAAACTGGAATCACCAACCTCTCAGCAACTCTCCTAATACAAATATGGAAGTGGATAACACGCATCCTCAAGATGAAGGATAATCGCTGGCCTAAAATCTGCTTGCTCAATCTCATTGAGCTGGCAAGTAACCCAAATCTCAAGACCAAATACAACTGGGCCGAAAAGTTCAACAAAATCATCAAGGAAACTAATATGCCGAACATGTTCGCCAACCTTGACCCCAAGTTCTGGGAAAAACATCTTGCTGACTTCCAAAAAGCTACGGTGGAAAAAGCAAAACGCCAAGACTTTGCTACCTACGCTCGACATCCTTACAATCTCAACTAATATGGACTAGACAATCTGACACGCCCATGTACTTGAAGATCCGTTGTCCAATCTACCTGGCTCGTATGGTTGCCCAACTGCGACTCGCAAATAAATATAACTGCCGGATCACGTGCCTTGAACACCATCTCCGCTTATCCTCCAGGGAATCCTGCAAAATATGTAACTCCAGTGTTGAAACAGTTGAACATATATTGGCATACTGTCCTGCCCTAGACGATCTGAGAAACAAATACCTTCACAATATCGCCGTAACCTATCCAATAAACACACGCACGCTGCACACCCTGAATATCCACTCCAAAAAAGAAATGGAAAACCTGGCTCGATTCATCGCTGCAGTTTCTACCAGAAGATCCAACACCTGCTTCTAATCCTCCCTTTCTCCCCCACATACAGCTCTTTTCTCTGTCACATTAAACTCTTCCCAAAAATAAATAAATTGGTGCAAATAAATAAATAAATAAATAAATAAATAAATAAATAAATAAATAAATAAATAAATAAATAAATAAATAAATAAATAAATAAATAAATAAATAAATAAATAAATAAATAAATAAATAAATAAATAAATAAATAAATAAATAAATAAATAAATAAATAAATAAATAAATAAATAAATAAATAAATAAATAAATAAATAAATAAATAAATAAATAAATAAATAAATAAATAAATAAATAAATAAATAAATAAATAAATAAATAAATAAATAAATAAATAAATAAATAAATAAATAAATAAATAAATAAATAAATAAATAAATAAATAAATAAATAAATAAATAAATAAATAAATAAATAAATAAATAAATAAATAAATAAATAAATAAATAAATAAATAAATAAATAAATAAATAAATAAATAAATAAATAAATAAATAAATATGTAAATAAATATGTAACTTATATATATATATATATATATATATATATATATATATATATATATAATCATGTGAAGCTGTTTTTCCAAAAATTTTATGAAAAATATTATTTTTATTTTTAACTGAGAACAATAAGAATTTGAAAACGACATAGTATTTGGAAACTGATTATCCGATCTAAAAATCCTGGATGTTTGCTAAGTTCGATCACTGATCCTCTTGGTTATTAGTCCTATTTGATGCCCACTGGTCAAAATCACGCTCAATACCTGATCAATTTTATATAATTTATTTAAATTCAAAGACAAGAAACACTAGATTTATATTAGAATTTCATGAAATTTTTCAAAATAATATAAAGCATTTTCAAAGCAGAACTTTTTTGTTCAATTGTTGATTTTTTCTACTGTCAATTGTTAATCTCTATTATATGTAGTATTTCTTAACAATAAATAAAATCCAGAATCAATAATTTTTTTTCTTATTGGTTGTTAGGAAGTATCTAGCTATCTAATAAGAAGATATAATGCATTATTGAATTTTCAACTTCTCACTATAAAATTGAATATTTTTCATAATTTCAAAAGTTATTGCTGAAAAACTAACTAATTTCAAATGTATTTACCTGTCAGTCCAGCAAAGTGCTTCATCCCGATACCTGAAACAGAATCGTTAATGATTTATAATTAATTTTCTAGATGATAAAATTGTTAAAATAGAAGTAGTGTTCGACAAATTGTAAGTTTTCAATACTCTAAAAACAAATAACATTTTCAAGTCGAGATGATTTCTTAATATTAAATAATATTTAGATATTTCTTTTTGCAGTGATTTTCAAAAAACTAAATTTTTTCTTGACATTGACAGACTCAAACAAATGAAAACTGTTTTAGCTATCGTTAAGATATGTGATTGTATTTCTACAACCCACATAACACTAAATTGACCACTTTAAAACTAGAACCCTTCTGAATTAAAAAAATTAAAAATTATTAAGAATACAGAAGTAATTGATCATTTACATTTTCATAAAAGTTTGCCAGTCCGAGGTCCTGAAAAGTTATTATGATAATTTGGATAAAAGCTGTGTCTTTTTTTTTTTAACGAAGGAAAAATCTTTCAAATATACCCAAAGATGATGTTATTACTAGTGAGGGATTTCCACCCACTAAACCCCCCTTTCCTTATTTCTCGCGCTTCGTCCAAGAAAGACTGGGTCCGTACTGCGTTAGCATTACTTCATCCCAGTCCATGTTACGTCATACGACGGTCTCTACTGCCTTATTGGTCCCTCTCTGAAATTTTTTCCATTAACAGACACCATGCATAGACCGTCCATCTATCTTTCCATTGTTCCAGCGTTTCCGCCCTCATTCTTGCTTCGGCTTTTTTCGAGTTGTCACCTTTAGTTCTGAGTTCGTAGAGTTTTGCCCTTTCGAATGCTAAAAGCTCGATACTCGTAGCTTCCGCTATAACTAGTACAGCTGCTTCAGAGACCGTGCGGTAGATACAGGTCACCCTGAGGGCCTCTCGTCGTTGTACTGCCGTAATCTTACGCCGATAGGTATTTTGTTTCAGAATATCTGCCCATACTTCGCTCCATTCAGCAGGATTGAATGAACCACTTCGAGAAAACTTCTTCTTCTGTTGGTTCGTGGGCCCCTGGTGTTGGTAGAGATGTGCATTTACCGGTATTTTGATTTTATGTAACGAGACCGTCATAAATACCGTTTTGTGACGGTAAGTGACGTCACAATTTTTTTTTCAACAGGTTTGTTGTGCAAATGACGGTCACAAGCCCGGTCACAATTGTTACCGTCAAATACAACTACGTAGACATCCCGTGACGGTTTTTTTTACAAGAATGACTTAATTATTTGGGAAGTATTTCACTGAAAGATAAGAGGTTTGATAAAAAATAAAATGTCAAGTTAAAATGACTATAATTTGTTAAAGGATGAATAAAATGTCAAGTTAAAATGACTATAATTTGTTGAAGGATGAATAATGAAATTTAAATAATTTTATTACTTAAAACTTTGCTTGAAATTAACAAATAATAATATTTTTTTGTTCGGATATTTTTATTATCATAACATCTCAGATGTTTGGTTTAATGATCATGATACTTGATAAGGTAGATACCATCTTACTGGCTTTTACGCATGCCCGTTCCAGATGTTTGTGAAAGAACAGCTGTTGATGTCAGTAAACTATGTCTGCGTTGAATGATTATGGGAATCATTTTCGGCGCGTTAGCGCAACCATCTTCTTGCGTCGAGATAGTCATCGATTATGGCGAAGTTCTCATTTTTCACCTTGAACCGGTGCTTGAATGCGTCCAGAATGTCGTCCCATTTTGCGCGGTTGAAGGCTTTCTTAACCTCTAACGTGAGGAGAATGCAGACTTTTTTCGATTGAAGACTGCCAGACTACGCTTTGGCTGTGATCTCTGTGATGGCAAACCATCTACGAGGTCGATGTCAATTCAAAGCCTAGCCTGTATTATTTTTTCGAGTAATTTTCCGGTGATGTCCAACATGCAAAGTTGTCAGAAAGACAATAGGGTCGCGGGAGTTCTTTTCTTATTATCTAGGAAGGTCAGTCTCTGGCGTTTCCAAACGGTTGCAAACGTGTCCGTTGAAAGGCATACATTGTATGATTTCAGCAGTAGATTCGGGAATTTCTAGGCTCGGTGCCTTTCCTAGTTTGAGGGACCTAGCTGCATCTTGCTGTTCCTTGATTGAGAAGAGTAAGCCATCACTATTATTTGCCAAGTGCCTTCTCTCTCGTGGCTGGTACTAGGGAAACAGCTTCGCTACTATGTTATCCATTTCAGCTGAGGTATTTGGAGCTTACAGTACAGCCCATCCAAGTCTTTCGACAACAATCTGATAGACTTTGCCACAGATATCCTGATTAAGGTAATTGCAGATTCCCTTTTACAGTTTTGCTTTGCTCACGTTTATGGTACAATTAAGTGCTTTTTTGGCTTCTTTGTACTTAATAGCGTATAAACCTTTTTCTAGAGTGCATCTTGCGGCTATTGAGAGTCGCCACTACTATAGTCAAGTTCCGGGCTACTAGTGGTAACGTCACGTTTAAGCGCTTCACATACGTCTTCCTCTGCAGAAACCCCGTCCAGATCAAGGATTTCAATCATCGTCGTAGGCGTCAGTATATTAACCGTACCAATATTTGCGGTGGCTGACCTGACCGCACTGGTGAAGGTAGTGCTGTCGTCAGTCTTGCGGCTCATTTATAATAGCACACCCTCATTTTTGGTTTGTCTAATAGACAATGTCTACGCCCATCTCCGTGAGGTTCATCTTGCTCTTAATCTCTTTGAGGTTATGCATAAGGTTCACCCTTTAGCTGATTGGATGAGAATATCTTTTGTTTTTGGCTCCTTCTTCTTAGTTTTTCGGTGCCTGTTATTTGGGTTAGAACCATCAATCGTCGGTTGCTTTTAGGTTTCACTTTGTATAGCCACTGCGTCCTGACGTACTTGTTTCGTCATGTTTCCCCGAGTCACTTATGTCCAAGTGTCTCCATTAACTGCACTGCTAAAAATTTTGGTAAGGTTACAAATATTTTACAAAACAAAATCTTAGGAAATTACAAATCAGTGTGTGACAAATACAATATACAATAGAATTCGAGTAATCTACCAAAACATCTAAAGAAACCTACTGAGATGTGTTGTAATTTTACAAACTTCATGTAATTATTCTACACGTAATTTCACCAAATCGTAGGTCAGTTATCGATCAAAAATTTCAAAAATTGACAAACATTGTTTGTAATTTGACTTACTCCAATTTTTAGTAAAGTTACAACAAAATATTGTAAATCAAATTACGATTAGGTGATTGAAAGTTTACAAATATTTGTTGTTTTTAAAACTCTCACTTCTGGAAATTTCATAGTGCATAGTATAATTTCACTAAAAATAATAAATACTCATGTAATTTGTTCTTTTTCTAAATCATTGATTAATTTTCAATAATAGATTATTGATCCACAAACATTGTTTGTTCATCGGCTTTGGACATCGAAAAACCACGTCGATTGCCCCCAAGTTGGTCAAAATCAGTTGATTCGTTCGAGAGATATCGTGAACGAAAGAAAACCGAAAAAAGTGTTTTTGTTGGAATTACTCCGAAATTCTTGGTTCAATCAATTTAAACTCGAAAATTTCTAATGAGGCTGAAAAAACTGCGTCGAATGCCGCCAACCGCGTGAAAGTCCGTTAGTTCATTCAAAAGTTATTGCGGTTTGAAAATTCAAAAAATATTGTATGAAACATTGTTCTATGAAACTTTTATCAGACTTTTGAGCTTGAAGAGCTCAAAAGCATAGAAAAGCTATATCTTTAAGCTCAAAGAACTCAAAATAACACATAAATTGTATTTTTGAGTTCGGAGAGCTCAAAAACATCATTAGTGCAATTTTAAGCAACTAGATATGGAATTAGTGGGAAGTTGCAGGGATGGCCTTCAGAGTCTGCCGTTTTTGTAATTTTTTTTTATTGTGCTTGTTTTTACAGCCCAATTATAATAAAAAAGGTCGTGAAAAGAAAAAATAAAGATTTCGATAGCTTTTTTGCCGTTAAAAGTAAGGAAAAAGATTAGCTCATGTTTTTGGAGTATTTTTAACTTCCCGCTAAAAAAATCGGAGATTTTCGAAAAATCGGGAAGTTATTGGTTTCACCCCGTTTTTCGAAAATCGAGTTTTCAACGGATGTTGACGTTTTGAGGTCCTAGGAAGCCTCCCCGAATGTTTCCGCGATGATGTCCGTACGTCTGTATGTATGTGTGTGTGTGTGATTCTGGTTCAGCCAAATTTCGATCTTTGGTATGAGACGATGCGTCCATCTACCCTTTTCTGCGGCATCCCACTGAGATTGCCATCGTGCGATGCTGTGCTGTCTTTGTTCCGTTCTGAGTTCTTCTGCGCTCAGTGTTGTTGACCTCTTTCGTTGGTAAAGGTTCCGTCTTTCTTCAGCTAGGACTCTGAGAGGTAGAGTTCCAGAAATGACGCACACTGCTTCCTCAGATATTGTGCGAAAGGCGCAAGCTACTCTTAGGGCACTCAGACGATATACTGGTCCAGCCTTTCTCCATAATTCTTGCAACTTCAGCGCGTCTGCCCAAATAGATATTCCATATGTGAGCACCGATGTGACAACTGATGATAAAGGTTGTCTCCTGCTCTCCTTTGGGCCTCCGACGTTTGGCATCAGCCGTGCTAAGCTAGCTACCACTGCTGATGCTTTTGCACTCACGTGTTCGACTTGCTGCTTAAAGTTGAGTCGGGCATCAAGCATCACTCCCAGATATCGGATATATGGTTGTGATGTGATTTCTTGTTCTCCGACTTTCAGTTTTATGGTCTCTATCACTTTTCTGCTGGTAATAAGCACAGCCTCAGTCTTCTGTTTAGCCAGTTGTAGATTCATTGAATCCATCCACCGGTTAACTTTCTCAAAGGTTGTTTAACCGCTAGAAAAGAGATCTAGTCAAATACTTATAAGAGAAATTACGCCTTCGGGCTTAATCGTTAAAACTCGGGAATAATCGTATCACGCTATGGCCGTCGCGCATGCGCGCCTTAGTTAGCGGTAGAGAAGCCGGCTCGCGTGGTCTGCTGCAACAGTTGTGCTTGGACTCTGTACTAGTACGACTACTCTCTGCTAATCAATTCTGATAATTCTTATTTGCATCTCACATCCATTCAAATATTTAAATTATTCATTAAATATAAATAATTATAGTAGATTCAATTATACTTTAAATTCTCAATTCATTCAAATCAGTTTAATAGTTCAGTGAATTAACATAAATAAATAAAATCAAGTAAATTTATTTAGTGACGCCACGCGGCCATTACGCGCCACCGTTAACAAAGGATTGCATCAGCCACGCGGCTTTAGTCAATCCATAATTGACGCGTGATATTAACAATTAATTACATTAAATCAATTATTAACATTTCATTACGATCTTATTTAATTTAACTGATAAATAACTAAATTCCAATTTCAAATCATTTGACTAATTTCTACACGAAAAACATCAAACTCAATTGACTAACATTCTGTTATCAATTGAATATTATTAGCTCTCACCTAGAGACAATTGAACATTAATAGCTCTCACTCTGAGTCAGTTCAAATTAATTAGATATTACCAGCTCCCACCTTGGGACTTATCTAATTCAAATTATCGATAATTTTCTATCCAAGGCGGCTGAGCTCACCCCTATTGCGTTATTGCAACGTAATTTTAAACATTCACACTTACACACACACAATTTACTTGTATAATTTCATCAAGGAGGTTTTTTCCCAGCCTAGCTGGGTTTTCCTCCTTTGGGGACAAATAAATTCTTCTAAATTGTTCCCCAAAAAATCCAAGTATTATTATTTAATTTCCTAATCCCGACTTCATCATATTTTTAAAAACAATTACGGGAATTATCCGCATTGGATAGTTTTCGACAAAACAAAGGTGATACTGAACATGTGGTTTATCTCATCTAGGTGTTTCGCAACGATTACGACAGCTACATCGTCTGCGTATGCAACAAGCTTGACACTTCTTGGTAGAGTCAGTCTCAGCAGGCCATCATACATGACATTCCACAGAAGTGGACCGAGAACAGAACCCTGGGGTACGCCTCCGGTAATATCGTACTCTTTTGGACCATTCTTCGTGTCGTATCTCAGGATTCTGTCCGTGAAGTAGCTAGCCACTATCCTACATAGGTATCCTGGTACGTTTTTCTCTTCCAGAGCTTGCATAATGCAGTCCCAGTTGGCGGAGTTGAAGGCATTTTTGATGTCCAGAGTGGCCACCAGGCAGTACTTCTTCGCTCCACCCTTCCATCTGATCCCTTCGATTGCCTCCTTGGCCGTTGCAACAACCAGTTTGATTGCGTCCAGGGTTGATCGTCCTTTCCGGAATCCATACTGATTGTCTGCCAGGAGTGGGTCGACTACTGCATTTATTCGTTGATGAATTATGCGCTCAAATATCTTACCCGCCGTATCTAGCATGCAAAGTGGTCGGTAAGATGACGGTTCTTCTGGTGGCTTCTTCCCTTTAGGTAACAATACCAATCGTTGCTGTTTTCACTTACAAGGAAAAGTCCCCTCCTTGAGGCATGCATTATAAGCGTCTAGGAATAATGTTGGAGCTGCCTTTATGATGGTTTTTAAGGCTAAATTAGGGATTCCGTCCAATCCCGGTACTTTATTATTCCCTACACGGTTACAAGCCTCCAGCAATTCTTCTTCAGTGACAGGTGGGATGTCGTCCAATTCGCCTGGCGTGTGTGTGTGTGTGTGTGTGTGTGTGTGTGTGTGTGTGTGTGTGTGTGTGTGTGTGTGTGTGTGTGTGTGTGTGTACGGCCGTATGTAAACCTCTCATAACTTTTGAACGGCTTGACCGATTTTATCGCGGTTGGCGTCATTCGAAAGGGCTTGACTAAACTTAGATTTTCACCACAATTTGGACCGATTCGAGCCAGTAGATTTTAAGAAATCTTGAAAAAACTGCAAAAAAAATTTTTTCAAATGCGGTTTTTTTGGAATAACTTTTAAATGGCTTAACCGATCGATTCCAAAAACTAATCAGCTCTTATCATAAAATAAACACGTCGATTTCTGCCAGCCCGGTCAAAATCGGTTAATTCGTTCATGAGTTATCGTTAACGAAAAAAATCGAAAAAAACGTTTTTTGAGAATTACTTTGAAATTCCTTGTTCGATCACTTTAAACTCAAAGATTTTTCATAAGGCTTCAGAAACTGCGTTGAATGCCACCAACCACGTAAAAATCGGTTCATTGATTCAAAAGTTATTGCGGTTTAAAAATTCGAAAAATGGTGTTTCATCCAACTTCTAGCAGATTTTTGAGCTCGGAGAGCTCAAAATGATACGAAAATTATCCCTGATTAAAAAAAAGTACTGAGACAAAGAGAAAAGTATTGAAAAGTATTGATTTCTAGGCAATCCAATACTTTTCCATACTTTTTTCTTTGTCTCAATACTTTTTTTCATTCAGGGATATTTTTGAGCTCGAAGAGCTCAAAAACGTAATAAATGCAGTTTTGTGCACTTAAGTATGAAATGAGCGGGAAGTTGCAGGGCCTTTAAGGTAAACCGTTTTCCGAATTTTTTTTTTTTAAAATACATAAAAAACGAACAATTTCAGAAAAAAATTGTTCAATTTGATCAAAAAAAAAAATTTTTTTTACTATGGCCAAAAATAGGACAAATGGCGTTGACCCCAAAAAAAATTCTTTGAAGATATAAATCATAAAATGAATTGTATAATACTTTACACTGAAAAAAAAGATTAGTTTGAATCAAAAGAAGAATTCATGAAGAGAAAAAATAGATTCGAAAAGTTTCTTTGTCTTGAATAAAGATAAAAAAATTAGAAAAACGGTTCACCCTAAAGGCCATCCCTGCAACTTCCCGCTCATTTTGTACTTAAACGCTTCAAACTACACTTTACGTTTTTGAGCTCTTCGAGCTCAAAAATACTATTTTTGCGTCAATTTGAGCTCTTTGAGCTCAAAATTCTAATAGCAGTTTAAAGACACAATTTTTTGAATTTTCAAACGGCAATAACTTTCGAATAAATGAACCGATTTTCATGCAGTTGGTGGAAATCGACGCAGTTTTTGAAGCTCCATGGAAAATTTTCAGGTTTAAATCGGTCGAGCCATGAATTTCGAAGTTATTACAAAAAAACACTTTTTTCGATTTTTTTCGACAACGATATCTCACGAACGCATCAACCGATTCTAACGTTTTTGGTGGCGATCGATGGGAGTTTTCAAGGTTAAGAGCTGATTAGTTTTTGAAACCGATCGGTTCAGCCAATTCAGAGATATTTGAAAAAAATAAAAAAAAAACAACTTTTTTTTCACTTTTTTTGCATTTTCTCGAAATCTACCGGTCCGAATCGGTTCAAATTTTCAGGAAATCTAAGTTAAGTGAAGCCCTTTCGAATGACACCAACCGCGATGAAATCGGTCTTGTCGTTCAGAAGTTACAAGAGGTTTACACACACACACACACACACACACACACACACACACACACACACACACACACACACACACACACACACACACACACACACACGACGTGTTGTCGTCAGAAGCTGCCTGGAACGCTACCAACACGTTTGCAACAGAAGTCCTTAAAGGCTTGCGTTCCACCGAAAGAAGAAGAGCAAATAGCAGAGTATAGAAGGAAGGTAGTTAACACCTTAGCCACCAGAAGGAAGAGGAGTAGCTAGATCCTCCTTTCACGAGGTAATGCCTGACGGCGGTTTCCATGAGGGATTAGAGGAAAGAGGAAAGGGGTTTAGGGTTTAGTGGGTAGGGGCGTTAGCGTCGAGTTTTAGTATGACGCTGCGTCGAGTCGCCACATATCCAGGCCAACAACTATGCCTAGAATCCGTAAAAAGGATTCCCCCTCCCCCTAAAGGGAAAAAAAAACACACACACACACACATACACACATACATACAGATGTACGGACATCATTGTAAAAATAGTCAGGGAAGCTTCCTGTGACCTTCAAACGTCGAGATCTGATGAAAACTCGATTTTTGTAAAACGGGGTGAAAACAATAACCCCGATTTTTGAAAATCTGAGATTTTTAGCGGGAAGTTAAAAATCTTGAATCAAGTAAAATTTACTAGAACCAAAAAAATTTCTTAGTGTGATAATTTTTCTACTGAAATTAAGACGATATAAAGTTCTTCAAAATTATTTTCTTGATTCAAATTAATTTTTTTTCTGCGTACAAAAACGTTTTTGGATTGTAAAAAAATGTTTGAAATATTGAGATGCTTAGTGGAAAATATGAACAATTTTTTACGCTTTAAAACTTTTTATTTACTTTAAAAAACAAATGAAAAGCTTTAAAACTAAAAATAATTGACCATTTATCTAATAATATCACTTAATATTAATTAATAATGGACTTGAATAATGATTACACCGGCCCACAAAATAAAAGTGCTCTGTACTTTTGACCGGACCTACCTATCTTTATGTGTTTCGTCGCGCTAAATCCGAATCTGAAGTCAGTTTTGCCTATACACCCTCAAAATTTTGAGTAAAATGCAAAAAACCCCAAAAAAAGGCAAAAAATTACGAAAAACTGCAGTCACAGCAACGGAAAAATTTTTTTGGACTTAGATCACGTATGGTTTTTATGTATTTCAATTCACAGATTCTGAATCTAAACGTTTAGTAGCTCTTTGAGCCGTCAAAATTTGAAAAAATTGCAAAAAACCCAAAAAAAAATTGCAAGAACTCATGAAAAATCGAAATTATTGAGATTAAAAAAATTTTTTGGATTCAGATTGTGTATGATTTTTATGTACTTTGTTACACTGAATTTGAATCTGAAGTTTTTTTGTCCCATTGATGTTTTAAAATTAAAAAAAATAAAAAAAATCGAGAAAATTGCAGATATAAATATGAGAAAAAATCTATTAAACACGATCGTTAATGACTTAGGTGTATTTTCATGGATGGAATATGATCTTAGAATTAAAAAACTGACAAAATTTTAAAATTTGTCAAAAATAGCATGTAAGGAGAAAGTACAGAACCATATTTTCGACTTTCGGACTGTCCTTCGTTTGTATCGAACTTTTTTAGCTTCAAATGAGCTACGCAGACGGATCGTCTCTTACCTTTTCTAGTATTTCTTCTGGTATTTCTTTTTTCAGCATCCAGCACAATATTGATTGAACTTGATTAAATTTATTCCTATCGAAAAATCTTCATAAAAACCATGTGAAGGTACGGAACGATCTTTCTGAGTTTAATCTGTTCTTCGCTTGTGTCGAACCCTTTTGTTTTCGAATGGCCTACACAAAGGGTTTCTTTTTCGCTTTCTGATTTCATCGGGTACATCTCTCTTCAGTGTCCAGCAATGATCTGCCATCATATTGACATTCCACTTTCCTTGATATCGACTCTCCATTTCACTTATGTGTTGTTGGAATCGTTTGCCTTGCTGTAGTCGGCAAGATTTTCAGGAAAGTATTGAAGGTGAGAATGTAAGAAATACAATTTAAGATTTATTAAGCAATCTAGACTATCGTAATTCTCCAACAACTCTTCAACTAAATTTTCGTAATTTTCACTCTTATTATTTCCCAAAAAAATTTGTGAGACATCTTTACAACTCGACCATGCTGATTTTTCAATGTCGTTCGTTTCATAAACGATGTTATCGTCTAGAAACAAAGTCCGAATTTAAGGCCCGTCGAAAATTCCTTCTTTTAATTTGGCATCACTTATAGCCGGGAACGTTTCTCCCAAATATCCCCCACAAATACAAGTGAGTGCATGCCCATATATTCCGGAATATATTCCTCGGGCAAAACGGGGTATATTCGGAATATATTCTCGGATATATTTTGGAATATATTTCAGAATATATTCCAGAATATATACTAGAATATATACTTTTTCCGTGGGGAATGTAAAACAATTGCCATCTTTTTCCAGAGCTTTGACGAACTGCTTCATAAGACCAAGCTTAATATGAAGTGGTGGTAGTGGGTATTTAGAAGGATCAATTAACGGTGTTCATATCACATTGTGAGAACCAGGATGCAAATCCGCTCTTGTTGGCCATTCTTTCTTCACATAGTGATTTTCACGATATCGACTATCCCATAAACATAAAAAGCAGGGATATTTTGTAAACCCTGATTGCTGACCTAACAGAAGTGTTGCAATTTTCAAATTACCACAAACTTTCCATTAATGCTCCGAATACTTTATTTTATTTAATAGAATCTGTAAATTTTCATAAGTTTCTTTAAGTATGGTCAAGTAGACTATTGGAATCGGTGCATATGTGTTTTCGTTATAAAGAAGAACAGCTTTTAGACTTCTCTTTGACAAATCAATAAAATGCCTCCACTCATGGTCTTTGTATGTATTCGGTATTAATTCATCAACCATACCTTTAACATCTGAACAGTAAACCAATGAATTTTCGTTATCGTTGTTGAAAAATTTTCGGAACTCTTTTTCCCTATCGTGATAAAAATAAGCTGATGTTCCTATAGTTAATAAATTTTTCTTCTTCAATACAGCCGCTAAATGTTCAGATCCCTCTTTGGATAGCTATATATCTCGCACAAGGTCATTTAATTCTAGTTGGTCGAAGGTTTCAGGGTCTTTATTTTGACCAACATCGGGCAAGTATTCTTCGTCCTCAGAACTGTTTTCTCCATAGACGTCGTCAACTTGCATTCCTTCTTCGGTCTCATCCATCGGTTCAAGAGTAGCAGTTTCTTGAGGTTAGACACAAGCGAAGACCAGCTTAAAATCAGAAAGATCGTTCCTTATTTTCGCATGGTTTTTAAAAAGATTTTTTGATAGAAATAAATTTAATCAAGTTCAATCAATATTTTGCTGGATGCTAAAAAAAGAAATACGAGAAAAGGTAAGAAGGGAACCCTCTGCGTAGCTTATTTGAAGCTAAAAAAGTTCGATACAAACGAAGGACAGTCCGAAAGTCAAAAATATGGTTCTGTAATTTCCCCTTACATGTTATTTTTTACAAATTTTAAAATTTTGTCAGTTTTTTAATTCTAAGATCATATTCCATCCATGAAAATACACCTAAGTCATTAACGATCGTATTTAATAGATTTTTTCTCACATTTATAACTGCAATTTTCTCGATTTTTTTGGATTTTTTTAATTTTAAAACGTCAATGGGACAAAAAAACTTCAGATTCAAATTCAGTGGAACAAAGTACATATAAATCATACTCAATCTGAATCCAAAAAATTTTTTTAATCTCGATAATTTCGATTTCTCATGATTTCTTGCAATTTATTTTGCAATTTTTTCAAATTTTGACGGCTCAAGGAGCTACTAAATGTTTAGATTCAGAATCTGTGAATTGAAATACATAAAAATCATACGTGATCTAGGTCCAAAAAATTTTTCCATTGCTGTGACTGCAGTTTTTCGCAATTTTTTTTTTTTTTTTTAAGGGCGTATGGGCAAAAGTGACTTCAGATTCAGCGCGTCGAAATACATAAAGATAGGTAGGTCCGGTCAAAAGTACAGAGCACTTTTTATTTTGTGGGCCGGTGCTATTGTTGTTAAGAATATTGCTTGGTTCTGAAAATATTGCACATTTCAGAGTAGTCTTATTAATTATTGATATCTATGGATCTTGATAAAAGAAAACATTAAATGTTACGTCGATCTTGACAAAAAAAAATTAGAAAAACGGTTCACCCTAAAGGCCATCCCTGCAACTTCCCGCTCATTTTGTACTTAAACGCTTCAAACTACACTTTACGTTTTTGAGCTCTCCGAGCTCAAAAATACTATTTGTGTGTTATTTTGAGCTCTCCGAGCTTTCAAAGTTATTCCAAAAAATGTCGGAGTTATTTTAAAAAAACACTTGTTTCCAAATATTTTATCGAGGATATCTCTCGAACCAATCAACCGATTTCCACGTTTTTGGCGGCGATCGACGCGGTTTTTTAAACTCTGAAATTATTCTATACTAGCTGTTACCCGCCCGCTCCGCTAGGCACTTAATAGAAATGTATTTTTAGATCTAGACTTGAAATTTATTTGGAGTATTGTTTTGACGCACAGATTCTAAACTCCATCGGATTGGCCTGTACCTTTTATCCATGTGATTTTTCTAACTAATATTCACTTTAACTTTCAATGTGCAAACACTATATTATTCTCGTGGCTTTCTTGCAAAAAATGAATAATAATTGACACGAAGAAATAAAAATTGAAGTGAGCATTGAAAGTTTCAGTTAAAATAATTGCAGGTCTCATAAGTGAAGTTGAAATCTGCCTAGCTTAAAGTGCGACGAATTTAGCTGTTTATTAAAATTTCCTTTGTGACATCAATTTTTCATAAAAAATTAGAAAAACGGTTCACCCTAAAGGCCAGCCGTGCAACTTCCCGCTAATTCCATTCCTGGGCACTTTAAAATTGTACTTATGACATTTTTGAGATTTTTGAGCTCAAAATATAATTTATGTGATATTTTGAGCTCGCTGAGTTCAAAGAAATAATATTTCTATGCATTTGAGCTCTCCTAGCTCAAAAGTCTGGTAGAAGTTTCACAGAACACTATTTTTGGAATTTTCAAACCGCAATAACTTTTGAATGGATTAACCAATTCTCACGCGGTTGACGCCATTCGACGCAGTTTTATCATCCTCACAAGTTATTTTCAGGTTTTAATTGATCGAACCGAAAATTTCGGACTAATCCCGAAAAAAAACTTTTTTCAGTTTTCTTTCGTTCACGATATCTCTCGAACGAGTTATTTGGTGAGACTTTCGTCTGCCTCCTTTCGAACAGGCCGTTTCCTGGGCTTAAAAAAGCTATATACGCACTTAAAATAAAACCCAAATCTCACCAAAACAAAAGCACTGTCAACTCGCCGGGCAAGGAAAAACCCTGCCCTCCAGCTTTTACGCTATCACTGGACAGAATGTGAATGGAGTTGTATTTAATTTTATGTCAATCTGTCCTCGTAATTGTTCACTGTATCAAACTTCCCCTGTACAACTCCATTCAACGACTACGTTGGCCTGGCCGGTAATATAATGACAATCCGACCAGTTGCCCAGCGGGGCCCATGCGGGGAGGTGTAGCCGTAAGGCCTGTTGAGCTATAATATTTAGTTGTCCCTGTATGTGTCTCGTTCGTTTGTTACTTGTCTACCGTCATCCCCATAATCTTTGAGCATACCTGCGTTGCCAAATGCTTTGACAACGTCACGAGGCCTTACTCATGTATCTCTCGAACGAATCAACCGATTTTGACCGGATTAGCGCCGATCGGCGTGGTTTTTCAAGCTTAAGAGCGGATTAGATTTTGAAGTTGATCGATCGAGCCGTTTAAAAGATATTCCAAAAAAACCACTTTCAAAAATGATTTTTTTCTTATTTTTTTTGAGATTTTTCAAAATTTCTCAAAATTTATCAGTCCGAATCGGTTGAAATTCTCGGGAAATCTAAGTTTGACGAAGCCCTTTCGAATGCCACCAACGACGATGAAATCGGTTCAACCGTTCAAAAGTTATAAGCGATTCACATCGTACATACTTACTTACATACTTACTTACATACATACATACATACATACTTACTTACTTACTTACTTACTTACTTACTTTATAAATAAAGACATAATCAGATGTAGTCATATCTGATCAGTTCTAAACAGATATAACTATATCTGAGTTGAAAAATTCATCAGACATGATCAGATCTAGTCATATCTGATCAGATCTAAACAGATATAACTATGTCTGAGTGGAAAAATACATCAGACATAATCAGATGTAGTCATATCTGATCAGATCTAAACAGATATAACTATATCTGAGTTGATAAATACATTAGACATGATCAGATCTAGTCATATCTGATCAGATCTAAACAGATATAACTATATCTGGGTTTAAAAATACATCAGACATAAAAAGATTTTATTATATCTGGCCAGATATAACTATCTTTGTTAACTATTAATAAATAATTATAAACTATTTTAATAAATATACTTTCCTCCCGAATAAATATTTATTGAATGTTAAAAAATGTTTATTAGAATTGTTCGGTGAACAAGGCCCAGTAGCGATGAAGTCGCTCCTGGGGCACTCCCAATTTCAAGAGCCGCACCTGCAACCGCTAGTTCCCACAAAAACTAACTGCCTGCGCAAAGCTTGGCTTGAATGATCATGCCATGGATCGACCGCCTGATTGGCTGATCGCTCTCGCTTGACAGGCGCAATAGCTTTCTTCCCCAAGTCCACGAGAAAGAAGACGAATTATTATAATTATCTTCCGCTACACCGCCATTGTCTAACGCTTCGCTATCCCACTTTATTACTTTCGCTTTCTATTAATTAACCGCATTTCGCGTATTAATGATTTAAATTGCTTAAATTAACCGCTAATAATCCAATTTAGTTTGTTACAGATAAATTGTGTTATAGTCCGGGGGCCGGTCATAAGACCCGTATGCAATTCGAGGTCGATGGGAAGTTAAAGTTGATTCTTATGTATTTTGACCTGCTGAATACGAATCTGCTTGTCAAATTTAAAAAAAATGGTACGTTTTGTTTAAACAATTGTTTTTTAAAAAATTTTTGAAATTTGAAATGGAACAATTTTTTTCTGGTAGAATTAATTATTTTAAAGCGAAAATATTCAATAACTTTTTTTTGTAAATTCATTAATTTTCGAGATATGAATTTTTTTTTTAAATTATTTGAGATTGCGCGTCGGAGTGGAGATCAGCGCGACCGCGGTTCTCAAAGTCCAGCGGTTCCCGCTCGCGTGTACCCGCATATATACATGTCTATATGCTTATATATATTTTATTTATTTATTTTAATTACTGTAATAACTTTTAAACAATTTAAATTTAATAAAAAATTTAAAACATATTTAAGTAACATTTCTTCATAATAATAATAATAATAATAATAATAATAATTCTATCTCCTGGATTTTGCTACCATTCATCAAGTGGGAGGAGCACGCCGGACCCGATGAACGTTGACGACCCTGGCGCTTTAAGGATAAATTTTAAGTGGACGGAGGAACTACGAGTCGATCTTTTGGTGTGCTACCAACGTAGCGAGCCGGGGGTGAGCGGTTATATGGCCCGGATGCACACTCTTTGGAGTGAAATGCATCCGGAGCTAGCGCATTTTACGCCTAAACACCTGCGTAATTATGCCGCTTATCTTCGGCGTAATAGAAGATCGCTTGTGCCGGATAGAAGGCAGTCTAATAGACTTTCCTTCCCGGCGCAATTACACCAAGAGCGACGCCGTTCCTCCCTGGATGACAACAATCCCTTTATAGGACGGCAAGTAAGTGTATCTAAAAAGATAACTTACTCCCAACAACAGCTTGACGCGGTAAATCAAGATATCCGTGCAAACATCCTGGAAGATTCCACCCTGCTCACTGTGAACCAGGTTGTGTATGGTGCAGCAGTTTCGGCTTTTCCGAGAGAGAGACACCGTCTCTCGATCGAGGCAAGGTTGAGACAGCGCATCTCACAACTTGGACTCAAAATTGACAGATCCCGGAAACAGGTCTCCCGCATTCAGTGTGTGATAGAGTTTGAAACAACCCAAAGAGCATACACGCCCCGAATCCGGCGCATTGCTGCAGAACTTCGGTGGCATCATCACACACTGAATAAGAGTACTCTTCTTGTCATCAAAGAAGAGTCTCTTAATAAATTGCGGGCTCTAGTGACTGCCAAAAAGTCACTAGAGAAAAGGTTGAAGCGGTTGGTTGACAATTCGTTGTTTCGATCCAGCCCTTCACGCTTTCTGACACCAAAGACCGATGTTACCGGGAACTATCCAACACCTGAGCGGGTGGAAGCTTTTTGGACTGAGTTGTATGGAGATCAACCAAACGTGAACGCCAATACTCCAGCTCTGCATGACTTCAAAGCATTCTGTCAGGAACACCGTAGACAGAATGCTCATGAAGAAAGCCCATGAGAGCAACGAAGAGACCCATACAATGCTTCAAATGCTGGCACTTTGGGTAAATCGGATCTCAGTGCAAAAGCGAAGTCAACCGGTCTCAGCACTGCATAAGGTGCGGAAAAGAAGGACACAAAATTGCTGATTGTAAAAATCCAGCTGAATGTGCACTGTGCGTTGAACGGCACGGCGTAGAAAAGGCGACTCACCACGCAGGCTCGAATAGATGCCCC
>CAJNRD030001116.1:6185853-6196227 GCA_905319865.3 Cotesia congregata
TATATATATATATATATATATATATATATATATATAGTTAATTTCTAATGTATATACATCAAATTTGTGAGAATATTACAAATTGATAGAAAATAGCAAATTTTTTATTTTATGCTACTCACCACGACCACCCCGTCCAGGGCTACTACCACAGCGCCGGGGAGGAGGGAAGTGAGTTTGACCGAAATCACCGCTGTCCATCTTACAGCAACAAAGAAAGTTAATTTCTAATGTATATACATCAAATTTGTGAGAATATTACAAATTGATAGAAAATAGCAAATTTTTTATTTTATGCTACTCACCACGACCACCAGACTCTTCATCAGAACTGGAGTCAATTACTCTTGGTCTGAAAAAACCGACTTGGGATCTCAAAGTTGGTGTGCCAGTAGAAGTAGAAGCAGCTGGTTCATCAGTAAATATTTTTTCGGTGTCATTTTTCAGCAAGCCACTCAAACTTTGAGAAAGTTTTTCCATAACTGGTTCTTCGGGTTCTATATTCTGTGATAATGAATCTTGGTTATTTGATGATGATGCTGCAGGTCTATTATTATTTGTTACTTCAGCGGGAGCGAAATCTCTTGATTCAAAAATATTCGAATTTAATGGATAAATGCCGGTCTTCTGAAACCCATTAATTATTGATTGCGGTTTTGCTGCCTCTTGCAAAGCCTTGCTGAACAACATCGGAATAGTGTCAGGAGTAACAACTCTACCGGGATGTAGAGACAACCAATTTTTCACTTGCTTTTCATAGTAAGCCGATATTGGTTTCATCAGACTAACATCCAAAGGCTGCAAGCGATGGGTACAGTGAGGTACCTGGCGGATTCGGGTTCACAGTAAAATGATCGTGAAACGACGATGAATGTACCGTGAATTCACAGTGTCGACAAATGATCGTCGAATGACCGTCACTTGAACAGTCAAGTCATTGAACGGCCGTCATTTGACAGCGAACGACGAGTATCATTGTGAAAGTTTTTCACTGTTACTTTATGATTTTTATTCTGTATAATTATCATACTTCACTCTTCGAAAAACCAAATTTTTACTTGACTTCTTCGATTTTTTACCTAAGTAAAAATCGTAGATCATCGATCGATCGTCTGTCATTGCACGCTAGTTTGTAAGTGAAACGACCGTGAAACGAGCGTATAATGTCGGTAAGTCAGGAATGTTTTACTAGTCAACAAAAAAAAACACGTCAAATATTTTCACCCTAATTCAAAAATTTGAATCCATTGTTAAAAATTTGAGTTTTTTTTTTTTAGAGACGAAAACTTTAATTACGAAATTACGGAACAATTGTTTGTTATCAAGAAAAATTATTCTGAGATTTTTTAACGATTAAATTTTTAGCAATTTCTTTTTCAGATCTTTTTTTATACAGTTAATAATTTCATCGCAATTTCGAAATCAAGAATTTCGTAGTCATCAAAAATTTGAATCATTTATTACGATTATTATTTTGAAGTCCTGGAAAAAATATAGCTTTATTTAAGCTATTTTTATCTGTACAATGAAAAAATGACTTGGTTTTGACAACTTATTATGTCACTGAATCGAATACCTCGTGCGTTGTCTCAGATAGCCCAACTGGTAAAGTTTGTGGCGCGCGACCATTTGAACCGGGTTCGAGTCCCGGTCTAGACTGTCCGAAGTATTTTTTTTTATTTTATTGTCCGTGACAGTAGCGTAAAATCACCGTATTTCGACAGTATATTGAGCGTACAGCATCGGTCATAACATCGTAGATTCACTTGCGTATACACCGTATATATTCAATAAATTAATAGTAGACATCGTTCACAACGGTATCCGACGCTGACTGATAGATCGCTCGGTAAGAACGAACTTTATACGGTGAAACGACCGTGAAACAACTGTCAAGCGACCGTGCTGCGACCGTGCTTTCACCGTGCTGCTGAAACCGCCAGGGGTGGTAAACAAAGAATCACTACATGATGATTACGAGCATAATCAATCAAGCATAGTCCAAATTGTTCGTATGACTTGTATGTCCATCCAAAATAAGAAGAACTGGATCATTAGCAGCTGGTTTAACGTGGTCAACGAACCACTTGAACCAATCCAGAAACAGATCGTTTTGGATCCATCCACTAGGGTGGCAAAGCCCCCAACTGCCTGGTAGAGTGTCATGAAGCAGGCTATCTTTCAAAAAAAAAAAAAAAAAAAAAAGGTTAATTTCTAATGTATATACATCAAATTTGTGAGAATATTACAAATTGATAGAAAATAGCAAATTTTTTATTTTATGCTACTCACCACGACCACCCCGTCCCCTTCCCCTTCCGTCCGTTTTCGTGGGAAAATGAACAGTGGTGGCAGAAGTTCACCTGAAGCCGAAACACAAAGCTCTACAGTGACGTTTTTTTCCCCGTTCAGCTGATGTTAAGATCCCCACTTGCTTCTTTCCTTTTTCAGCAATTACTTTTCCATGAGTTTTGGGAACGCTGCTGCAGCCGGTCTCATCAACGTTAAAAATACGTTCAGGCTTCAGGTTATACTTCTTCATGATTTGCTCCAATAACATGTAGAAATTTTTGACCACTATTTGATTGAATCCAGCTGCACGTGCTGCCGAACTGCTCTCAGGTTTTCGGAGAGATAGAGACAGATTCCGTTTTAAAAACCCTCGCAGCCAATCTTCACCAGCTATTCCATTTACAAACCGATGTTTTATCCCATTTTTTTTCTGCAAGCTGTTATCAGCTGTTATCTGGCTTATGCCAGATCTCGAGTCTCAAAACTGGAAAGTCCGAACAATCTTGCTTCACAATCTTTTAAATAGTTGACTAATTCACTCTCTTGGGCTGAACTAAAAACTGGTCTTATTTTTTTGGGCAGTCCTACAATAAAAATTTTATTTTCAATAAGTATCCGCTACAAAATTATTTTCTAAGTCCTATTAAAAAAAAAAAAAAAAAGAATTGAAAAGATGGTACTCGATGCAATTTTATGTCTGTACATCGATATAACGCAGACATGTAGTTTGCATAGAAACAATTCTTTTTAATTCCGTTTGAATTTTTTTTTATTAGGAAAATAATAACTTTTAAATAAAAATTAAGTTAACCGACATTTAAAAATTAAAAAAAATTTCTTTCATTGAAAAAATGATTACAAAAAAATAAAAAAAAAATTTCACTTGTAAAAAACTTTAAAAATTGGAAGTGCAATTTTTAAAAAATATTTTTTTGTTCTAATTTAATTATTAAAAAAAAATAAAAATTACAAACGTCGGCTAATTATAGTATCATAATTTATGATACTAAAGTTAACCGACATTTTTAATTATTTGATTTTTTTTTTTAATAATTAAATTAAAACAATAAAATATTTTTAAAAAATTTCACTTACAGTTTTTTAAGTTTTTTACAAGTGACATTTTTTAAAAATTTTTTTGTAATAATTTTTTCAATGAAAAAAAAATTCTAAAAATTTTTAAATGTCGGCTAACTTAATTTTCATTTATAATTTTTTATTATAAATACCTTTAGATGATGCAAACTCCATGTCACTGTTCAATTGGTAGCTACGAATTCGTCGTCTGAGAGTTGATCTGGGTACTCCATACACTTGTGATGCAAGCGTATAACCCATTTCACGGCTGATTACTGATTCAATAGCTTTCGCCATTGATAGTTCATCCCAAGACATATGCGCATCTTTCTTCTTATAATTACGAACCATTTTAGTGCAGTTAATTTTTCATATCAACGTCAGAAGAAAATTTGAGTTGAAATATAAATGCCGCCAATGATTACAGCTCTCAAGCATAAATCATATGGTGTACACCTCAGTAATTGTTTCTAATATTCGCAGCGCCACTCGATGTGAGCTTCAAGAACTATTGCCGTACCTACAGTCGGTATCTTTTACGTTTCAGCGGCAATTTTAAATTTAAATTTAGCAGGAGTATGATAATTTTCATGGCAATTGAATAATTATATAATTATAATTATTTTTTAGAAAAAAAAAGAGGTTAGTAGTTATTTTTCGAATGATAATGAAATCTAGAGAGTGATTAAAATAAGGAAATACTTTTATATTTTTCAAAGTATTTTTAATGGTGAAAAAAAAAAATTTTTTTTATCATTTTTTTTGGGGGGGGGGGCGTTATTCCCCAGATATTCCCCAGGGACGTAAAAAATCCCACGTGTCTAGGCCAGAAGGCTGACGCGTAAGACTCCAAAAAAAAAATATTATTATTTTTAACGAAATTATTAATTTTAGTTAATTTTAATTCATTTCAATTTGTTGGAATCAATTTTAATGAATTTTAAATGACTGGGTTATGCCCCAGAAAAAAATTTTTTTTTACCATTTTTTGGTGGGGGCCGTTATGCCCCAGAACAAAAAAAAATTTTTTTCAAGAATTTTTCCAAAATTTTGGTAAATTCGTTCATCGTAGAGCAAAGGTAAACTAATAAGATGTTAAAAAACCACAAAAAGTAATAATCGGCTTTGGGGGGTTGCTCTGCTCCACCCTCCCCTACTGAAATGCATGCCAAGATATTCGTAATATGGGGAAGTCTACGCCAAATCGACCACTTTTGACCCTGACCCCATTCGATTTGGCTGAAATTTTTTTATCTGTTTCTACTTACCCTATATGAAAAAAGGTTCTCAAAATGTTTCCAATTTGTTTATCCAACTCAAAAATAGTAATGAATTTTTCGAAAAAATTGCTTTTCTACTTTCAAAAATTAACGTATTGGGACGTTTTTTTTTTTTAATTTTTGTTATTAAATGTACTTTTCATAGGATAAAAAAATTTGGAAAACGGTTGACCCTGTAGGCCATCCCTAAACTGATAGAAGGATTTATTTATAGTTAAAAATATTTGTTAATATTTAACAAATCATTTATTAGAGATCATTTTTTAGTCCTTAACAAATATTTCTTAGTATTTAAAAAGATTTATTAATATTTCATAAATGAATATCAGATTTATTAAATACAATCATATCATTTTAAACATTAAGAAATATTTCTTTAATACTAAAAAGTGGTCTCTAATAAATGATTTGTTAACTATTAACAAATATTTTTTAATATAAATAAATCCTTCTATCATCAGTGTAGAACTTCCCGCTATCTACGAGTTCAAAACGTTCGGTATATAAATTATTTATTCCAAAGTTTTGAGCTCTTCGAGCTATATATACATATATTTATGTGAAATATATAAAACCTGTAAAAAATTCATGTGAGTACTCGTAAATAAAAGGTCTCGATGACCGTGATATCGCGAAATAAGCTTATATCTTGAAAAATATCAATAGTTGACAAGATACAATGTCATTTCTTAATTATTGACATTTTTTATGATATAAGCTCATTTCGATATTACACTCATAGCGGAGTGAAATCTATTAATAATAAAATTTAAATCCGTCTCGGAGTGAATTTTACTCCCGGAGGATGTGAATCAATTGAAAATCATTCACTCCCGTCACTCCGCATTTATTCCGAATTTTTTTACAGTGTACAAGTAGGGCAAAATCTATATACGTCGAATATGATTTTCCTTGATAAAAAAGTCTAACACGATTGCGATATACAGAATTTTAGTGACTACATAGTTGCTTCCATCATACTCACTTTTTAATATAAGATAAAATTGATATATTTATAGTACATTTCTCACTTAGGGCAGGAAAGTAAGAAATGTCGCAGATCACATGTAATTGTTGACCGAGGCGAAGCCGAGGTCGACAAACATGTGATCTGAGGTTTTCTTTTTTACTTTCTAAGGGCTAAATACTATTTTTTTGTCCGACGAAGGCGGAAAACGGCAACTTTGTTTAACGCAGTGGGACGAAAGTTGCCACTTTTCGCCCGGAGGGCAAAAAAATAGCATGTAAGGAGAAGGTATGAAACCATATTTTTGAATTTCAGACTGTCGTTCGTTTGTATCGAATTTTTTTATCTTTAAATGACCTAAGCAGTGGGTTCCTTTTCTTAGGTTGCTTAATAAACCTCAAACTACACTTCATGGATTTTCACGTCAACCACTTTCCTGAAAATCTTGAAGACTACAGCGAAGAACAAGGAAAATAATTTTATCAAGACTTAAGTGAAATGAAGGGTATAGGTATCGAGTAAATTAGAATATCAACATGATGTCAGATTTTTGCTGGATGCTAACAAGAGAACACCAGAAGAAAACAGAAAACGTAAAAGGAACCCACTGCGTAGGTCATTTGAAAATAGAAAAATTCGATACAAATGAACGACAGTCTGAAATTCGAAAATATGGTTTCGTACCTCCTCCTTACATATGCTATTGTTTAAAGGTTTTAAAATTTTGTCAATTTTTCAATTCTTAGATCATATTCCATCTATGAAAATGTACCCAAGTCATTAACAATCGTGTTCAATAGATTTTTTTCTCATATATTTATAACTGTAATTTTTCCGATTTTTTGGTTTTTTGAGATTTTTTTAATTTTAAAACGTTAAAGGGACAAGATTTCAGATTCAATTTTAGTAAAACAAAGTAGATAAAAATCATACTCAATCTGAATCCAAAAAATTTTTTTTATCTCGATAATTTCGATTTTTTATGATTTATTGCAATTTTTTTGGATTTAATGTTATTTTTTCAAATTTTGACGGCTCAACGGGCTAATTAACGTTCAGATTCAGATTCAGTGAATTGAAATACATACTAATCATACTTGATCTGGGTTCACAAAATTTTATTCATCGCTGTGACTGCAGTTTTACTCAAAATTTTGAGGTTGTACGGGTAAAACTGACTTTAGATTCGGATTCAGCGCGTCAAAATACATAAAGATAGAAAAGATAAAAAAAGACATAGAACCGGTTAAAAGTACTGACAACGTTTTTTTTTGTGTGCCGGTGTTATATACCAATAGACTTCATCAACATGCTCCGAAAAAATGAGATCTATGTAGGATGTGTAATAAAGATGGTTCTATATTAGCACTATACTTTACAGTTCTTGAAGCGTGGTTTCCGGCTACGCCTAGACTTTCCTCCCAAGTTCGACCCGCAAGGAATATTCAGTCATTCTGTTAGATTTGCTATTCTCCCTTGAGAACTCTCTCGTCCCCTTTTCTCTTTGCATCGTGTATATCGTATAGTACCAGGGCATAGTACCATCTCGTTCTCTTTTCTCCAATCGTAGCTTCAACATCAGAACCTCAAAGTTTCGAACATGTATGGAATTCACTCACATTCCATGCTCACATTCCATGCTTGTAAAGGTGGACCCTAGGATCTCCGCCGTCCATCTTACGGCATAAAATAAATATTATTATTTTTAACGAAATTATTAATTTTTAGTTAATTTTAATTCATTTCAATTTGTTGGAATCAATTTTAATGAATTTTTAATTAATTTACAAACATGTATGGAATTCACTCACATTCCATGCTCACATTCCATGCTTGTAAAGGTGGACCCTAGGATCTCCGCCGTCCATCTTACGGCATAAAATAAATATTATTATTTTTAACGAAATTATTAATTTTTAGTTAATTTTAATTCATTTCAATTTGTTGGAATCAATTTTAATGAATTTTTAATTAATTTACAAACATGTATGGAATTCACTCACATTCCATGCTCACATTCCATGCTTGTAAAGGTGGACCCTAGGATCTCCGCCGTCCATCTTACGGCATAAAATAAATATTATTATTTTTAACGAAATTATTAATTTTTAGTTAATTTTAATTCATTTCAATTTGTTGGAATCAATTTTAATGAATTTTTAATTAATTTACAAACATGTATGGAATTCACTCACATTCCATGCTCACATTCCATGCTTGTAAAGGTGGACCCTAGGATCTCCGCCGTCCATCTTACGGCATAAAATAAATATTATTATTTTTAACGAAATTATTAATTTTTAGTTAATTTTAATTCATTTCAATTTGTTGGAATCAATTTTAATGAATTTTTAATTAATTTACAAACATGTATGGAATTCACTCACATTCCATGCTTGTAAAGGTGGACCCTAGGATCTCCGCCGTCCATCTTACGGCATAAAATAAATATTATTATTTTTAACGAAATTATTAATTTTAGTTAATTTTAATTCATTTCAATTTGTTGGAATCAATTTTAATGAATTTTAAATGACTGGGTTATGCCCCAGAAAAAAATTTTTTTTTACCATTTTTTGGTGGGGGCCGTTATGCCTTATGCCCCAGAAAAAAAAATTTTTTTTTCAAGAATTTTTCCAACATTTTGGTAAATATGTTTATTGTAGAGCCAAGCTAAACTAGTAAGATGTTAAAATACTACAAAAAGTAATAAGCGGCTTAGGGGGGCCGCTCTACCCCACCCTCCCCTATATAGTCTGATATACTTATATCAAGGCATATATAGTCTGATATGGCCAATTTCCATATCAGGCCTGATATAGACGGCTTATATCAGGCCTGATATAGTCTGATCGGAAAACTTTTTCACGGATACATATATACATGTATACATACAGACATACAGACAGACATAGTGACACCCTCGCGGGGATAGTCAGGAAAGCTTCCTGTGACCTTCAAACGTCGAGATCTGATAAAAACTCGATTTTTGCAAAATGGGGTAAAACCAATAACTTCCCGATTTTTAAAAATCTTCGATTTTCTTAGCGGGAAGTTAAAAATTTCCTTCAGTGTAATATTAATAATTTCTAACTTATTATAGTTAGGCGATTACTTGCCAATATTTATTCTATTGTTATAATTATTTTATTTTTATTGTTAATTTGCGTTACCTAAGTGTCATGAGCTTATATTAAAAATTCATATTTTGTGTAATAAAGTTAAGTTTATTGTATGTACCACTATCTACATATCATTACTGAATTATACTCCATCTACTAGTATTACCGAAGTACTACCATCCACCTGTATCTCAACTATCATTGTTCGATTCCAAGGGTCAACCAAGGGGTACAGGATCTTCGCAGCAGCAATTGTAAGTAAATAAGACAGATTAACTGGCAAATGTGAGAGATTCCGTCCCTCCGACTACCCCGAGAAAAAATGTTTCTATATAATCATATATAATTGTATATGATCATATATGATTATATATGGAATCACATATATAATTATATAGAATTATATATAATCATATATAATTATATATAATCATACATGATTATGTATATGAGGTTATTTATAATCATATATAATTATATATGACTATATATAGAGCAACATACAGCCAAGCAAGATTATATATAATCATACATAATTATATATGGAATTGTATATGAGGTCATATATAATCATATATAATTATATATAAGTATATATAATCATACATGATTATATATCGAATTGTATATGAGGTTATATATAATCATATATAATTATACATAACTATATATGGAGCAATACACAGCCATGCAAGATTATACATAGTCCCATATCTAATTATATATAAGTATATATAATTATATATAAGTATATATAATCATACATGATTATATATCGAATTGTATATGAGGTTATATATAATCATATATAATTATACATAACCATATATGGAGCTATACACAGCCATGCAAGATTATATATAATCATACATGATTATAAATGGAATTGTGTATGAGGTTATATATAATCATATATAATTATACATAACCATATATGGAGCTATACACAGCCATGCAAGATTATATATAATCATACATGATTATAAATGGAATTGTGTATGAGGTTATATATAATCATATATAATTATACATAACCATATATGGAGCTATACACAGCCATGCAAGATTATATATAATCATACATGATTATAAATGGAATTGTGTATGAGGTTATATATAATCATATATAATTATACATAACCATATATGGAGCTATACACAGCCATGCAAGATTATATATAATCATACATGATTATATATCGAATTGTATATGAGGTTATATATAATCATATATAATTATACATAACCATATATGGAGCTATACACAGCCATGCAAGATTATATATAATCATACATGATTATAAATGGAACTGTATATGAGGTCATATATAATCATATATAATTATATAGAATTATATATAATCATATATAATTACATATAATCATACATGATTATATATGAAATTGTATATGAGGTTATTTATAATCATATATAATTATATATGACTATATATAGAGCAACATACAGCCAAGCAAGATTATATATAATCATACATAATTATATATAATCATACATGATGATATATGGAATTGTGTATGAGGTTATATATAATCATATATAATTATACATAACTATATATGGAGCTATACACAGCCATGCAAGATTATATATAATCATACATGATTATAAATGGAA
>CAJNRD030001116.1:6197004-6227259 GCA_905319865.3 Cotesia congregata
TGGAAAAGCATGATCATGACTGCTTAGTTCTGATTATGCTTGGTCATGCATGATCTGTCATGAATATTTCCCGGAAGAAAATGATCAGACCTTACCATGCCTGTTCGAGTATGATCAGGCCTGAAATTAGATTTGATCGTGCCTGTTCATGTCTGAAGCGTTAAATACGCTCAGGCCTGATCATACCTGTCCATGTCTGTTCATGACTGTTCATGTCTGAAGTGTTAAATACGCTCAGGCCTGATCAGACCTGGGTGTATATTATGCTTGAATTAATAAATATGTTTAGGCCTGATAAGACCTGTTTATGCATGATTAGCCTTCTTAAATGTTATTTTCAGTCTGGAGAGAAAATTTTATCGAACTATAGACTGCAGTTCTATTTTGAAAATTAATTTGTTCCGTATGACGTATCAGTTTTTATCCCCTTATAAATTTTAAATGTACAACTTTCATAAAAAATTTCAGCTTAAGCATAAACTTTTTGATTTTCCATGCCAAAACGATGATTTTTAAACAATTATTTATCAAATAATCATTTGAACTGAAGAACTTCTTTCAATGATTTTACTTTCAAGCGCACAAAAAAAATATTTATATAGTTATATAATACAATTTCTCAAATTCTTTTGTAAAATGTTTTATTTGATATACTGATATTTTTTCTTCGCACATAATTCATTTTTCTTCAAAAAAGTTGAGTTCAGTTTTTCTGTCCCAGCAACCATTCACAGTATAAAATTTTGCGTCATTTCGTCAAAAAAATTTAGTGTTAAAAATTTTTATGTTAAATGTTTAACACCTTTTCGTGTTGATTCAATAGAATTGACACAAATAAGTGTTAAATTAACACATAATAATGTAAAATTTCAACATACAAATTTTTTAACACCTTATTAAACAAAATGATTTCACAATGTTAAATGCCCATAAGAGATATGATTTGAAATGATTTATATGATTTGACAGGATTAAAAAATTAATCATTTTTAATCATATCAAATCATTTTGTTTAATCATTGCAATGACGCAAAATTTTTAATGTGTTCCATTGAATACATGAAAAACAAAATTATCTTGTAAAATTTTGATAGCGTGCAAATACCAAAATATACCAGTTGATATCGATAGGCGATAAGTCCTTTCAAGATGTTTGTTATCAAGCTACGCTTTGGTCCATTGCGGTAGTATCAAATGCTGCTAAATTGTAGAACACACAAACAATTTTAAGTTTCCTATCGATTTTAAATAAAAAAACTTCAAAATTAAAAGAAGAAAATAAAATTACAATTACGGAATTAAACTTGAAGAAATTTTTTTTTTCTGTACTTAGAACGATATGTTAATGGAGCGAAAAAAATACACAGCCGTCCCAAATAAATTATTATTAAATAATTATTAATAATTAATAAATTAGGTATAGAACTCCGTTAACTATAAGTTATGTATAAAATTTAAATTACTTAAAGTAGTTTGAAAGATGTTCCAAAGTCAAGAGGAGCCGTTGGGTCAGCAGGTAAAGGATGAGTCTAGAGAGCGAGACGTCTACGGTTCGAATCCCCCTCTAGGCACCATTTTTTTTTTTTATGGACCTGATTCAGTCAGACATGAACATACCTGTTCACGTCTGATCATACCTGCTCATGACTGATCAGGCATGGTCATTTTTCCCGCGTTTGCCAGGCATGGAAAAGTATGATCATGACTGATTAGTTCTGATGATGCTTGGTCATGCATGACCATACAAGCTCATGTCTGGCAAATATACATGCATGATCATGCATGACATTAACGCCTGATCGTACATGTTCATGCATGATGATTTTTTCCCGGGTAGTCCCCAATGCTATAATTGATTTCGAAATTGCAGTCTTTTTATTTTTGTGAAATAAATGTCATTGAGACATAATAGTGACGTTATGACTACGTCATATTTTTACGTCAGGAAGAGTAAAATAATGAGTCACATATAACTTATTCTTGACTTATATCATACGTAAATCCTGATATAGTCCAATGTCATTTTGACGTCATACTGACGTAAACGTGTTTACTAGAAAATGTCTCCAAAGCACAGTAAAAAGATGAAAATAAAATAGATAATTATAATAAAGTCTGAATGATAATTTATTAATTCGATAATTATTATCTTTAAATTTCGTACTTAGGGATTCTAGCAAACTACATTGATGTATACATAGAGTTAACGACAAAAAAACTAACCAGTACCAAAAAAGTATTTTATATGATGTTAAACGCCGGAGTGACGGTAAAAATTTGAATCCTGCTCCACCATAAAGCCGAAAGGTAGACGAATCGTAGAGGAAGAAGCTTGGAATAAAGTTTCCTCTATCAACGATTCAAATCACTTTTTAACATTTGATATTCATATAAAGGTAGTTGGGCCCTTTCAGACATGTTTCAAAAAAATTATGAAATTTTTTTTTATTGAAATATATAATATATTAATAATTCACCACCAAAATTTCAGATCAATTTACCACACCGTTTTTGAGTAATTAATTTTCGAAATTGCATTATCTACACGCAGAGGTATAGAGAGATGGTAAAGTTAGTATGGAATTATTTGCATCACTCGAGTGGTACGGAAGATTTCATACTAACTTTACCATCTCTCTATACCTCTGCGTGTGAATGATGCAATTTCGAAAATTGATTACTCAAATACGGTGCGATAAATTGATCTGAAATTTCGATGTGTGGGGGTGAATTATCGATGTATTTATCTTTCGATAAAAAAAATTTAATAATTTTCTTGAAATATGTCTGAAAGGGCCCAACTATTTTAACACAAATCTTGAAAACCGCAATGCTATTGTATGTATTTTTTTACATCAGTTATCAGAAAATTTATTCATATCAAATTATTGAATATTTCAGAAAACCATGTTCTTCGAAATCATTACTGATGATTGTTTGGACTATATTAAAGCCATAAGAATAATATTGCCTGAGATGATTCCTAAAGAAGTCCATTTACTGTATAGTGGTGCTGGACGTATAGGTGAAAAATATTCGAAATCTTAACTTTAGTACAGTATTTTTGTTTTTATCTGACCAGTTGGTTGTTTATATATTTAATTCAATTGTAAATTTACTATATTTACAATTATAATTGGCTGTTTGGTCTAGACCACTTGCAAATTGCACTAATATTTATAATAATTTTTTTTTGCCGGAACCTTCCGCGCATAAACAATTATTTTTTTATTCGTAGAATTTGTCATTAGAGATAATTTCAGTGTTAACTTTAGTGTTACTTGTATTTATAGTGATTGAAGGTCAATTGATGATTAATTAAAAATTTTTTAAGTTAATTTATCCTAAAAGTTCAATATAGCTTCAACGAAAAATTAACTTTCAGAGTTTATTACTCACCAATATGGTAGTCAAAACCGTACATTAAAAGTACTGACTACTGTAAGTACTTATCTTTTTGGTACAAAATAGCGTAACAGAGGACAATTTGTAATTAATTGTAATTGTAATTTATTGACAAGGCCGTAGGATAAAGTCCTCTAATGGCCTAAAGATAATACAAAGGATATGTACAGAGTACTTTGTAAAAATAGCATATGAAATCTAACAATGAACAAAATATGAAATAAGTTTAACAAAAGTAATAATATTTAAGTTCTCGTCCATATTTTAAAAATATTCAAATGGTTAGTTCTTGGGAATTTGGACAATAAATGAAGATGTTAAATTATAGGGATTGCAACGTTTCGCTGATTTATTTCAGTTTCATCAGGCAAATTAAAAATAAAAATTAATTTTAGTTGATACAAATCATTGACATGTTCAACAAAATGAATTAAAATAACAATAGTTACTCTTATGGTTAACATCCTTGTCTCATTTTTACAAAGTCAATAGATGTAATAGAGTAAAACAGCATATTCATAATCTCAAACATCTCTTTCAATTACAATGTTAACAACTTGTTAAGATTTCTCTCAAATACCATTCTAATTAAAAAATTAATTAAGTAAAATAAACAATCAACAACGTTCAACTGTCAAGTGTGTTTACAACTGACTTATAGGTTAGATCATTTTAATTATCATGGTTGGGACAATTAAAATCATATTTACTACTTTATCTGCAGCTTTTCCCGGCAATATTTAAATTAAGTTGAGCCATTTGAGATCCATCATATTACATTCAATCGTTTGTCAATAACTACTGACACGACTATCACAAGTTTACTTTACAATTTTACAATAATAAAAATATGAAAATATATAAAAATAATTATAAAAATATAAAAATATCTTCGATCACATTTATCAAAAGATTAAAAAATCCGAACTTCAAACACGGTTTCTCAAGTTCCAGATAATGTCATTGTATAAAACATTCAATCCTTGGGTGTCAGATCTCTGAAGTTCACACTGTTCAACGCCTCATTGCTGTTCAAATGCCTGTATCATTTCGCTCACGTTCCTCTTGAAAAAATTGTTTTCATAGTCCAATATTTCTACTTTATCAAATTGGAAGCTGTGACCTGTGTCGAAATTATGTGCTGCCAATGATGTTCTATTAGTCTTAATGATATTCTCCGGTTTACAGTCAGTCTTATGTTATTGAATTCTTGTTTTCAGCTTTTGTTTTGTTTGTCCCACATACACTTTATTACAGGAACAGGGTATCTTATATACCAGGCAAGACTTGTTGTCATAAAACTAATAATATTTAAAGTCTCTCAACGTCAATTAATACTGAAAAGAAAACATATTCAAAAGAAAAAGTAAATCTTAATTGCACAAGGTTATCACAACAGAAATCAAGAGAATTATCTTTGCACAAGTTTGACAAGTAAATGTCTCTAGATTTACAAATATCACACACGGGAAAGAACTAAGGCAACGCACTTGCGACCTCAGTTCGCTCTATAGCCATGAAATAATTATAGCAGCTGGTTTTAAACACTGCTACCCTAGTAAAAATGAAATCGAGATTTCGGCTAGTAACTGGCCAGTTCGGCTAGATTTGCTAGTTACTTGCCAGTTACTGGTTAGAATCAAGTGAAAACTTGATTATATCTACTAGGGTAGAGATGTTGAAGTTGCAATTGTTGACTGTAAAGAGTTCCAAAATGCAGTGCCTACGACCAGGAACGAGTGCTGCAAAGTTGATGTGCGAGGAATTGGCGCAATAAGCGTATCAGTCCGGTTATTGTCTCTGTGCCGAGCAACGTTGTGATTCGTTCTGATGCGCTCACACAACAAGGCATTTTTGAAAGATAAAAACAATCCCTGATTAAAAAAAGTATTGAACCTATGCAACTGTATATCTATATTGTATGTATATACAGATATACAGTGTGTGTAATTCAATACTTTTTCAATACTTTTCAATACTTTTTTTTAATCAGGGATACTTTTTTATTTTTTTTTACGTACGTTATTATTCTTAACACTAACTATTACTTAACTTCTTACGTAACAATATTACTTTATATTTTACATTAAAATACTATTTAGAAGTTTGCTTTATTATAATACTTCAAACTGTTTTTATATGAATTAGTATAAGATTGTTTGATGGCTAGTGAGTTGGTGTTTTAGTATCTTAGGCTTCCAATGCTTGGACCAGCGTTAATTTGGTGTATTTTAAGACTTGGCTCGAGCTTTAAAATTTTGTTTTCTAGGCCTCGAACCAGTCTTCATTTGTTGCATTGTAAGGCTTGGCCTGAGCTTAATAATATTGTTTCTAAAGCTTCAGACCGGTCTTCGTTTATTATCTATCAAGGCTTGGCCCAAGGTTAATATTTTGGTTTCCAAAGACCCGGCCCCAGGCTCGACTTTTTGTTTCCTGAGGCTTGAAACATGGCCATCATCCAAGGTTCGGAGCATTGTCAGCCCAATGGTCAGCCAAACTTCGCCCTAGGCTCGTTCCAAGGCTTGAAAGATTCGCATGATGACTGGCCAAAGCTTGGTCTATGCCTTGCCCAATGGTTCCTTCTCCCCTGAGGTTGGATGAGAGATGAAATACGATTTCAGACTTTGGGTGGTTGCTAGCCCTCGCTCCGCTCAGGCAGGCAACTCCAACCTCTATTTGAAATCGTCTTATTTTATCCCTAGTCATACAATATACTATTACAAAGTAGCGTTTTTCACATGTTATTTGTTAGATGTTTGATGAAGTTCAATACAAGAGTGTAAACGTTGATAATTAAATTATTAATGCTCTTTTATTCGTCTAAAGCAGGACTTGCTATGAAATTCTTTCTAGTAATTATTGCTTCAATTATCGATGAGTATCCTATCTGAAAAATTATGGAAATTTTAAGTCAAATTGTAGAGCTTTTAAAAGATATTTGTATTAATAATTTATAAAAACAGTTTAAAAATATCTGAATATGTTCGCATATTTTTATATTTGTATATAAATATTATCATTAATAGCTTAAGGCAGAAATATATATCCATCGTCTAAAAAGAAATTCAAGCGCAATTCACAAAACATATGTTTCGCGTAATCATTCATTGAGAGCTTTGCATTACCCCCTATAATATGGAACGAGGTAGAAGGTGTTATAGGGGTGCGAATCTATGCATATTTAATAAGGCTGCAAGCATTCGTGAGCAGTAACAAAATTCCCCTGCTCAGTCTATCGGCCACGGATACTTTTATTCAAATCTTATCCACAACGAAGTATCTATACTGGTACTTTTTTCTTTATATAACTTTTAAGATGAGGGGAATGACATATCAAAGGAAAATACTGTAAGTGCCTTTACCGCATACATAAATATAATCTTGACTTTATACATATTGCAAATAAATGTCAACCCATCCTAAATCATTTTGAACGATTGCTTTCATCTTAAATTATGTAACAAGGAGTTCTTTATTATGTTTTTTACAGATTCAATTTATAATTTCATAGATATGTCCGACTTTAAATATTTTGAAGCCTTATGTGGATAAATTGCTTCCAATCTTACACAGAAAAATTTATACTCTCAATTTTAACTTTATTTTTTGATTATATCAAGTAAACGAATTAAATTTTCATGAGTAAACGTTGGGAACTCAAAAAAATTAGTTGTAATCTTCACCAGACTAACTAGTCCTCTGATACATGTCCGTATGATCAAATGTCATAATACTTGTAGTAATACTTTTCATTTTTTTATCTTCATTGCAAATCCTAGTGTGCTATTATAACACACATAAGCACATTGTTGCTATAACATTGAAATCATGGTGCTGCAACATGATTTTTACATACTAGTACCACAGGAATGTATCATGTTGCAGCAACTATTTATTTTTCTATGTACCCTGTGTAAAAAAAGTGTGTAGGTGAAAAGAATATATCAAGTTATAATTATATTATACTAGCTGACCCGGTGAACTTCGTATCACCTACAATATATTTTATTATACCTTTCGAACAGCGATTATCAATTTTTAAACTCTAATCTACTTTGATCAAGAATAAATACTGGCTGTATGAAGTGCGGTTAGAATTTTGTCGAGTTATTAAATGAAACTCGCTTCTCATTATCGCCTGAAAATCAAGATTCCAAGAAATGAATACTGAATTTATGAAATTTTTTTTGTCCATATATACAGAAGATGGACGATTAACAATTTTAGATCTGTTGATTTCCTTAGCTGAACTTTCGGATCTTCCGAAAATTTTATTCTTTCGAAAACATCCCCGAACTATAGCGAACAAAAAAAAAAAAGAAAATTGTTGAAATCGGTCCAATCGTTTTTGAGTTTTCGCGAGACTAATGCGCAGCTATTCATTTTTATATATGGGGCATTCCATGCCAAATTGATCACTTTTGACACCGACCTTTTTCGATTTTTCTTAAATTTATGTGTCTTTCTCTACACTATGGGAAACAATTTTCAGAATTTTTTCAAATTTTTTTACCCAACCAAAAAAAAGTTACGAGTTATTTAAAGAAATAGCTTTCTTTTTGTTAAATAACCATAATTTTTTTGAAAATTTACTTTTTAGGATGTTTTTAACTTCCTGCTAAGAAAATCGAAGATTTAAAAAAATCGGGAAGTTATTGTTTTTTTTTTTTTTTTGGAACTTACGCATCAGCCTTTTTTTGGCCTAGACACGTGGAACTTACATCCCTCCCCTACTGGACTATTTACAATACATTGACCTCCTCAGCGGCTGTAGCCGACTTACAATCTGCACCCGCATTTGCCTGTGCCCCACCCTTAGCACAGTGACCAAGAAAACCACAGAAACCTGGCCAGGGTACAGTCGGCAAGGGAGCAAGCCTTGTAAATCGTAGAAAAACTACGACTGCCAGGGCTCAAACCCACGCCTGAGCGACTGTTGTACGGGCAGTTTAACACTTAAACCGCTCGGCCACGCAGTCACTGGAAAGTTATTGTTTTCACCCCGCTTTACGAAAATCTAGTTTTCATCGAATCTCGACTTTTCGAAATCCTAGGAAGCTTCCCTGACTATTTCCGCGATGGTGTCTGTATGTATGTATGTATGTATGGGTGTGTGTGTGTGTGTGTGTGTGTGTGTGTGTGTGTGTGTGTGTGTGTGTGTGTGTGTGTGTGTGTGTGTGTGTGTGTGTGTGTGTGTTGTTTGTTGTGTGTGTGTTAACCTCTTATAACTTCTGAACGGCTTGACCGATTTGATCGCAGTTGGTATCAATCGAAAGGTCATCGCCAAACTTAGATTTCCTGTGAGTTGGAACCGATTCGGAACAGCAGATTTCGATAAATTGCAAAAAAAGTGAAAAAAAAATTTTTTTTTTTCATTATTTTAAATATCTCCGAATTGGCTAAACCGATCGACTTCAAAAACTAATCAGCTCTTAACCTTGAAAAGCCGCATCGATCGCCACCGAAAGCGTCAGAATCAGTTGATGCGTTCGTGAGATATCGTTATCGAAAAAAATCGAAAAAAGTGTTTTTTTGTAAAAACTCGGAAATGTTTCATCAAATCAATTTTTTTGTTCCGAATTATTTATAGAGCTCAAAAAACTACATCGATCGCCGCTAACCACGTGAAAATCGGATGATTCATTCAAAAGTTATAGCAGTTTGAAAATTAAAAAAATCGTGTTCTATCGAACTCTGATAAGATTTTTGAGCTCGAAAAAAAAAACATCTCAAAAAATCAATTTTCAAAAAAGCTATGGTTATTTAACAAAAAAAAAAAAAAAAAGCTATTTATTAAAATAACTCTTATTTTTTTTTTTGGGAAAAAATTTTGAAAAAATTCTAAAAATTGTTTCCAATAGTGTAGAGAAAGACACATAAATTTCAGAAAAATCGAAAAGGGTCGGTGTCAAAACTGGTCGATCTGGCATGGAATGCCCTACATATATATAGACTTATATAGGTGAGAAATGAAAAACTGCTGTGAAACAGGAAACAATTGATGTTACCTGATATTTTTGATTTTTTAATATTTACGATTTTTTTTTTTCTAAACCATCCTTGAACTATAACTTACAAAACAAAAAGAAATTACCAAAATCGGTCAAGCCGTTTTTGAGTTATAGCTAGACTAACGCACATCAATTCATTTTTATATATATATAAATAGTATAACTCTCCAGTATACTTGTACGTATCTTCCTACATATTGAACAATTTTGGTATACTCTTGCAACCTTGAGGCTCAAGCGTAACAATAGCGATTCCGATACAAAATTAACAATTTTTAATTTTTTTAGCTGAAATTTCGGGTTTTTCAAAAATTTTTTTTCTCTAAACCATCCCTGAACTATAACGAACAAAACAAAAAAAAAGTTTTGAAAATCGGTCCAGCCGTTTTTGAGTTTTAGCGAGACTAACGCACAGCAATTGATTTTTATATCTATCTACTATATATATATATATAAAAGAGAAAGTGTGTGGGTATGTTCCATATAGGCTCCGAAACGGCTGGACCGATTTTAATGGAACTTTCAGGGAATTTCCAGATTGACCTGGCAAGTAATCCTGTAAAGTTTGGCGGTGATCAGAATATTTTTTTTTTGGAATTGTCAATGACATTTTTTTTAGTGCTAATTTTTTATTGCTGATATTGTATATTCTATTGTTTTCATGAACCAATTTAAGATTCAAGACAACACGTGTGTCGTGTGTTTTTATGTCATTAGTATATTGAAGTACATTTTGGAAATTTAATTTTTTTTTATTACTTATATAAGAATTGGTAGCATAATTTCGAGTGTAATTGGTGTAAGATCATATGTGGAAATGAACTATATTATGTTCACTGTTGAGCATAATAATTTTAATTATATATGTAATGATATTGGGGATTATTCGGCATTTTATATTCTCAAACTTAATAAACATCAGGTAAATTATTAGTTAATTCACATCATTAGAGATATGTAACTTAATATTAAATAACTTTTATTGAACTTTTATTGTGAATATTCAAGCAAGCCCTATTTGTTTTTGCGTTCATCGTAGAGACAATATTGTATTAACTAATATGTTTATGGGTGTAGGTGATGATCTTCACCTGGCAGAAAAACGAATATAAGAAAATTAGGACGACAGTTGACCCTAAAGGCCATCCCTACAACTTCCCGCTCATTTTTTACTTAAGCGCTCAAAATTACACATTACATTTTTGAGCTCCTCGAGCCCAAAAATATAATTTTTGTGTCATTTTTAGCTCTCCGAGCTCAAAACTCTAATAGCAGTTTAATAAAACACAATTTTTTGAATTTTCAAACCGCAATAACTTTTGAATGAATGAACCGATTTTCACGCGGTTGGAATCATTCGACGCAGTTTTTGAAGCCTCATGGAGAATCTTTGAGTATGGATTGATAGAACTAGGAATTTCGGAGTGATTGCAAAAAAACACTTTTTCAGTTTTCTTTCGACAACGATAACTTACGAACGAATCAACCGATTTTGATGGGACTGGCGGCAATCGACGTGGTCTTTTGTTGTTAAGAGCTGATTAGTTTTTAGAATCGATCGATAAAGCCGTTTGAAAGTAAATCGAAAAAAACCACATTTGAAAAAATTTTTGATTGTAGTTTTTTTTAGATTTCTCAAAATCTACCGGCTCGAATCGGTCCAAAGTGTATTAAAAAGCTGTTTGGTTAGGCCCTTGGTTAATAATTAAATTCCTGTATGCTTAAATAAAGCCCGGCGAAGCGGGCTGGGTACGCTAGTAAATAGATAAAATAATACTTTAATATGTGATTCTCAATATATTCCCTAGCGGATTCTTGGTGACGGTCAAACTACGGTCAAACGACGGTGAATTCACTTCACCGATGAAAGAAAGTCTATTGGTGGTCGAACAACCGTCGTTCGACGGTGAAAAATAAGTGAAGTTGTGAAATGTTCTGACGGTGATTGCATGGTTCATACAGTGAACATTCACAAGATTTTCTCCATTTTTTTCCCACTCAATAACGATGATTTTCCGACCTCTTGATCGTTTTCAGACATAGATACAATAGTGAATGACTAGTAAAAATTCGGTGAACAAAGAGTATTTCGGTGGTGAATCCACGGTAGTCTGCGAGTGAATTGCAGGTGAAATGGCGGTAAAGAAGATAGTAACGGTAAAGTAGAAATTTTATACCAGCGATCCATTGATAAATTGCTCGATGAAGTTTTATTTGTAAATGTAAAAAAATTTCATAAATTAATATATGGGGCTAATAAAAGATAAGGAAATCAGTTAATAAAAATAATTTGAAAAAGTATTCAGTAACTATAATTTTTGACATTATAAAAAAACACCTTTTATAAATTTTTGTAAAATTTGAGGATTTTTTGTTTTATGAAATATTAAATTTAACATGGGCTCATGAAATAAAAAAAAAAAATTTTTTTTGATTAATAAAATTTAATGCATTTATTTTGGGTGACAAATTCACAGAATGATTTATTATTTAGAATTCATGGAATAGAAATAATTATCAAAACTAAATTAAGTATCCGTAAAATACATGGTGATTAAAATGCATCTTTAATACACGTCTGGGATAGCATTACAGGAAAATTTCTTGACTTTCAAACAGGTGAACCGAGTTCGATCCCCGGTCTGGACGAAGTTATTTTACAATGAATTTTTTTTTTTTTTAATACTATCGTGTAGGCGAACATTTTACGAGATTAATATCGATTATTCTGGGTGAATGCACCTATTTTCTTTCATCGGATTCCTACGATGACACGGTGAAACGACCGCAATGAGCTAGTTGTTTGCCAGTTATATGCGGGTGAATTGATGGTGAAATGTCGGTCTAATCACCGTAAATTCACCCGCAGAAAAAGGTATTTCTCGGATCTACAGTCGGTAAATCAATCGTCAAAAACGTTCACAATGACACCTGATATAGACCGTCAAATCACTTCATATAGACTAATGTTTGACCAATGCTTGACCGTGAATTGACCATATTATAACCGTAGCGGTGAAACCGCTAGGGTTTTCATGCTACTACTTTTTTGCCATTTTGATATACTTGATTATCCTTTATCGTTATAAGTAAGATTTATAATTTAATATCCACGGCAAAAGTTCTACTATAATTTCCGATCGGAATCGCGATACAACTATCGTAATGCTGGACTATACTTGTATTAGTGGTAACTTTCAAATATTTTAGAAGAAAATTTCTAGTGCTGCTTCTGTATCTTTCCAATCGAAGTAACAAATTTTACGATTACCTTATTGGAATTCCGAGTAAAAATTTTTATATATAATCATATAAAATTATATATAATTATATACATGGTTTATTTAAAAGTTCAATGCCGAAAATGATAAAAGATACTGGGACTTGGATAGTTTCGGTTGTTCAATTTATTTAACACTTTCGTTGTTAATAATTAAGTTTATTAATAACCATGTATATCACTAAATTAAATCTCACATAAATATTTATCACAGTTCAATATATTTATTTTTTGTATGAGGCTAGACTCACAATTAATTAACAAAAAAGCGATAGATAATTAATTACAGCTTGGTTAAGCACATGCAAGCCATGAGGTCGAGAAGCCAAAACTTCCAAGCAGCTGTAAACAAGGCAAAAAGCACAGAATAATGAAACTGATTACTGCAGGATAATTGTGAATAATTACTGAAACAGATTAAGTTAATATTAAACAGATTTAGATCACGATTAATTAATAAAAATTCGATAGATAAAAAGATGCGATAGATAGGTTATACTGTATGTAGGAATAAGAGAGAATAATAATAATAATAATGCGCGCCAATTCTCGGCCAGAGGGCACCTGTTGCTCTGCTGTAGCGCCTGACCTGCCTCCAAGTGGCGAGGTAGAGAAACCTCGAGCGGTTTTAGTTGGTAATATCGGCTGGGAAGTAGAGAGGGAGATTTAAACATGGTTATTAGGGCGTTTAAAAAAAAAAAAATTTTTTTTCTCGAAACTAGGCTCAAAAGCTTCGTTTAGATGCCAAAATAGGCCTCTGAAAATATAAGCCCTCAATATTAATATTAGAGTTATCCGGATCGCACCTTTCGATTTCCCATAAGAACAACACAGGAAAAAAAACTTTTCATTTTCTGATTTTCGTAAGTAATGAACTATAAATTGCTCTGCGATGTCCATTGAATAGATAGATAGTTTTGTTACATTGTACAGCAGTAAGAACTGCCTTTTACAATTTTTTCATCACAATTGTACTGCCTCTCTCTATTTCACTGCGTTCGAATTTCTTTCAAATTTTCACTGCGTTCAAGTTTCTTTCTTTCAAATTTCGCACATAGATATCACAACCTGCTCTTTCAAATTTTTATAATTACTGCGTATCTCTTGCGGCTGTGGACCGACTTGCCCGCATGGAGAAATATATATGTCAAAAATATATGTCGCATATATAATATATATGCCGCATATATTTACGCAAAAAAAAATATGTCAACATATATTTTTCACATAGATGCTGACATATATGCAGAGATACATGCCTACATATATGTAGACATATATGTAAGCATGCACTGAAAAAAAAATTTCTAAGTTTGAGAATTTTTTTACTCAAATCAAAAAAGTTAAATTTTTCAAAATTATTTTCTTGATTCAAGTTACATTTTTTTCTGTGTATCTCTAGACACTTATATGCGCACATATATCTGAACACATATGCATATATACGCATATATGTGAACATATATCTACGCATATATGTGAACATATATGCGGACATATATTTAGCGCAAAAAAAATATATGTGAAAATATATATTTGCATATATTTTTCGCATATATATTTTTCCATGCGGGTGTGCTTCCTGTACTGTATTCACCCTATTCTTTACCTCTTTCGAATGGCTTGTTGGAATAGTGGCGATGGGGAAACCACAGAGAAAACCCATGCCAGTACAAGTCGGCTACCGGAGCGACCCCCGACGGTTGGTTCGGAACTATTCTAATGACCGTCGGGGCTTGAACCCTCGCCTCACGGCATCATGAACGAACGAACTAACGATATAATGACTTAGCCCGCTCGGCCATTCTGCCGCTGTAAATGTCCATTGAATATTTTTGTAAAGATTTGAACGCTCTACAAAAAAGTTTAGATGTCATTTTTCGAAGAATCAACTCAGTCAAAAGTTCTCCGAGGTCAAAGTTAAATTCATTATCTTAGCTGTTTTCGTTATAATATTCCGAACTTTATTAGTTTCAAGAATTTTAAACGAACTGAAAGTTTATTTCTAAGCTCTTAGAGTTTAAAAAAATGTAACTGTTATCTTTTGTCATTAAAGATTGCTGTAATTTTATTAAAAAATAATTTTTAAATAGATTGTATTAAATAGATTTGTATCAAATAAATATTTCTGGTGATGTTTAGATAAGACATTTATTTATAGTTAACGAGCCTCATTTCATTTAAATGAATTGTTTTCTCAGTGGAGGCACATACTCTCCCCCGCGAGCTTGGTGACCTACATGCTCAAACAAGAAGATAACTGGTCAGCTGTCGCAGCCTACGCGCAGAGCCTTTGAAGAGAATAAACCGCAATAAAAGACCAGTAATCAGGAGCAGGCGTCGTTAGACGCAACACTGACTGGATTGAAATACTGCTACGGTAAAGTACCCAGTACTTGAACACTTACAAAAATGGGACCAGTATACTGGTCCAAGAGTTTGGCTCTTGAGTCAAGTCAATTTTTTTATCAGTGTACTTGAACAGACTTTTCGAATTGTTATAATACAAAATCTGTAAATGTATTAAGAGTAATATGTGCATATTATAATTATTAAATGACACAGTAATTGATTTCTGTAAGTTTTTTCAATTATCAATCAAAACAATTATTTTTTTATTAACTTAAAAGTTGACATGTCAAGAATCGCCGATAGATGCTATTTTTTTCATGAAAAAGGTACTAAATCGTAACCCAAACAATCAGTAAAAAAAAACGGTATATCATCATTTTAAGAAAATAGTATATTACACTACAAGGGCAGAAAGTTGAGATTCCTGCACTGCGCGCCATGATGCCCGAGGCAAAGCCGGGCATCATGGCGCGCAGTTCAGGGCTCTCAAATTTCTGCCCTAGTAGTGTATACTAGTTTTCTTGCTATGCGGTCGAAAGTACGTTAAAAATTGCGTTGAAAAAGATTGATGTCTGCCCCCGACATTTGCGGCACGAGCGAAGCGAGTGCTGCTGGTCGGGGGGGCAGGCATCAAATACACCTGTCAATAAAGATATTAATATATAATCTATCATATTACTACTTTCGTTTGAGAAAAGATTTAAATTTAATCAAATAAATATAAAGTTTTAAATATATTATAAATTCACTCTGATTTTAAGAATAAACGAAAAAAAAAGAAAAATGAAATCATAATCGTAAAATGCATAGAAAAAAAAATAAGAAAAAAATCTGTTTGTGTATTTTTTCAAATAATTACTTGTTCAATAATGAATTTATTTATTTGAGAATATCTATCAGAATAAAAAATATTTCTCGTTTTTTTTTGTAATTTAAATATTTAACAAGTTTCATTTCATTAAAATAAATATTCATTTTCTGTAATTAACTTAGTTTCAACCTAAAATCATTGACACATAACAAGACATATACATTCATAACAATCATAAGTAAGGTTAGGCTTGTATACATCAGTAATAGAGTGAGCGCGACTACCGACTTTCGGACTTTCTGCCGCCTCGTGTCTCGTTGTCAGTGCATGAATACATTTTTTCGGCTCCCCGTCGTAGAACGCATGCGCGTCTCGATCACGGCATAAATGTGAGGCTTTCTGCCATGAAATGGCAGCGGGAACCCCGTACTTTCGACCAGCGTAGTAAGAGAAAAAAATTGTACCATCTAATGAAATAGTCTTTTCTAAATAACATATATTTTTTGCAAAGACAACTATAATTTTTATATTAAATTTTAGCGTTCAACTATACCTCCAAATTTTTAAAGCGGTACCCTTAACTTGAACAGGCTGGGGCCGTGTAACTTTAACAGCACTATAACAACTATAACCTCTAATAGGTTTATAGACTAGTGATCAGCATTGTGATTTATATTAATTACTGCAATTTAAATAAGTATTCTTATTCCTTATCACCTTTTCGGTCTTTATTATTCTAGTATGAATCTAATTCAAGTGGATGGAAATTTTCCATCTTCACTAACAATTTGAGACAATTCGTCTTCGGATACTTAGGTTGATAGGCAACCATCGAACTTGAACACTAGTAATCTGGTGAGTGCTAGTATCTGTTCGACTTAATTTTTAAGTATTAACGATGGAAAGCCACTGAGAATGAAGAGCAACTTTGAAAAATCCATGAAAAATTAACCAAGCCAGGAATCGAACCTGGATCTCCCCGATAAGATCCAGGTTCGATTCCTGGCTTGGTTAATTTTTCATGGATTTTTCAAAGTTGCTCTTCATTCTCAGTGGCTTTCCATCGTTAATATTTGAAAATTAAGTCGAACAGATACTAGCACTCACCAGCTTACTAGTGTTCAAGTTCGATGGTTGCCCATCGACCTAACTATCCGAAGACGAATTGTCTCAAATTGTTAGTAAAGATGGAACATTTCCATCTACTTGAACTAATTCCTGTGAATGCATCTAAATTCATAGTAGCATAATAAGGACCAAAAAGGTGATAACGAGTTAGAATAATTATAAAAAAAAATCACGGTTGAGAAAAATAAACAAGTTTAAATTTAAATAAGTTTTATGACTAAAAATTAGTTTAGTTAAAAATTATTGAACATTTTGAATTGAGTTTTTTTGATTTATAATTGAAAATTTGCTTTGTCATTTATAAAAAATGTAATTAAAAAATCAAATACAAATATTTCTCATTTTTAAATGAACATATGAAATATTTACAGCATTGTTTTTAATATTATTCAATAATATGTTATATTTCTTTTGATATTTCAATAAAACGTTGAAAATTTTTGCTGTGCCTATTGCCATATATTTTGTTAGTTCAACTACTGCTCCCAGAGTGTTCAACTACTGCGGCTTGTCAGAATTGATTGTTCAACTACTATTACTCCTTTCATAGTCTATTTTAAAAATGTTTTAAAAATATAAATAATCAATTATGTGCGTTATTTTGCGCTTCAATCAATTCAAAATTGTTAATATTTTCATGAAAATCACTAATTTGAACTAATAAATACATCTTTATATATTAAAAGTAGGGTCAAATTTTTGTGGGCAGAAATCTCACACTACCGACCATCATCTGTGAAGACAGCGGGGTCTTTGAAAGATTTTTCCTTTTCTATAAAAAAAAAAAAGTAAGAACACACACACACACACTCGGGGCAGAAGAGATACTGCTACCGGGCGCGTCTCCCCGAGCGGATGGGAGGATGCTCGCTGTCCTTGGATGACACTTAATCTCTTAGTTGATGAGGTACAGCGGGTAGGAGCCAAGCAAAATAACCAAACAAAATACGCTCCCGTGGACCAAACTCCCCTTTAATGGGTTGGTCACACTAACTGACCTAACAAGACGATCGGTCCCTGCTGTAACTCACTGGGAGTGTCCGGAACCTGTATCGTAGTTTCCGACGATGCAGGCCACGGCTGATGTGAGCTTGCTCTGCTGAGGTGTAAGTTGCAGTAGTGGATCAGGAGCCAGTCACTTCGGGCCTTGATCAGGAAGTACGCAGTGAGTGTTAGAGATCGGAATCTTCACCGCCCCGAGCGAGTCTAGTCCGTCCGTGTATTCCAGGACTGGCTAAGTGTCGGCTAGGCCTCAGCGAACTGGGGTAGGAGTACTATCTCCGAGGGTACACCCGTTCCTAGTTATGACAACCCGCTCCACTCCGTACGATGCGCTGGTGAATCAAAAAGTATGAGTAATTTACAGGAAACAAACAAGAATAGAAACGGGCTTCATGCCCAACAAGCAGCGATTGAAGCAAGCGCTGAAATGAAGAGAACGCAAGCGTTGGAGCGCCTTGAAAAGCTGACCATTGAGCTACAAGAGTTTGTCCAAACTAAGGTCAATATCCACAAGGAGATAAAGACCAAGACAACCGGTGTAGTCAATGCTCTTGGAAGATTCAAGAAACTGGACGAGGAATAGCAGTCATTACGACGCCGCATTGAAACTGAAGTTGAGACGGAAGAAGCAATGGACTTTGGAGCCGACGGTGACGGTGAATCTGCTGCTGAGGACCAGGGTGAAACTGACACAAGGTCTGGAAAGAGAAAGGACCGAGATTCGCCAGAGCCAACCGACAAAGTCACAAAGAAGAAGGACCTGAAAAAAAGCCCTCCCCAACAACTGTCAGAGCAGGGCGATGAACCCAAGAAGACTGACTGGGAAAAAGTACAGTCTAAGAAGGAGAAGAGAAGGCTAGCTAGAGAGCAACTCTAAAAGCAGCCACCGAAGGAGCCCAGGCCAGAGCCTAAGCGGAAAAAACCACGCAAATGGATCAGACCCGACGCACTGATCATCCGCCCGGCCGAGAAAACAAAGTATGCCGAGATTCTGCGTCGCATAAAGCAGGACGTCCCAGATGAGCAGGTTCGTTCAGCTGTGGATAAGATCAACAAGACCAGAAGTGGAGACTTGTTGATTACGATTTCGAGGAAGAGCACTGACAAAGGCCAAGGTCTGCAAAAGACGATCGCGGACATCCTTAAGGAGGAGGTCAAAGTGATTTGCAAAGGGCCACAGGAGACTATCGAGATCCGAGATGTCGATGATGCCACGACGAAAGAGCATATTCAGACCGCTCTAAAGAGGGAAGCTGGAAAAAGTTGTGAAATCCCACTAGAGGCAATCAAGATCCGTAAAGCCTTTAGGGGTACACAGACAGCCACAGTGTCACTACCAGCAGCTGCAGCACAAAAGTTACTGGAGGGAAACTGCAAAATAAGGATAGGCTGGTCGAATTGCCGAATGAGAGCAACGAAGAGACCCATACAATGCTTCAAATGCTGGCACTTTGGGTAAATCGGATCTCAGTGCAAAAGCGAAGTCAACCAGTCTCAGCACTGCATAAGGTGCGGAAAAGAAGGACACAAAATTGCTGATTGTAAAAATCCAGCTGAATGTGCACTGTGCGTTGAACGGCACGGCGTAGAAAAGGCGACTCACCACGCAGGCTCGAATAGATGTCCCGTCTTCCAAGAAGCGCTCCAGAAGATAACGAAGCCAAGAACATGAAGATATTGCAGCTCAATCTCAATTATTGTAAGGCTGCGCATGACCTGCTCATGCAAACTGTGCGCGAATTAGAGGCAGACGTAGCACTTATAAGTGAGCCTTATAGACACTTGAGTAATCAACCCTGGGAATCCGACAGCACTAACAAAGCCGTCATCTGGTCCTGCGGTAAATGTCCTTTTCAGAGAACAGCCAACAACAAAGAAGCCGGCTTCGTAGCAGCATGGGTAGATGCCTCCGCTTCTACAGGGGTAGATGGTCTCCGCTTCTACAGCTGCTATGCACCACCTAGTCTCTCTAATGAACAGTTTGAAGACTTCCTTGATCGGCTAACTGAGGACGCAAGAAAACACTTTCCCGTGGCAATAGCTGGTGACTTCAATTCCTGGGCAGCAGACTGGGGCAGCAAGTTCACTAATACACGTGGAAAAGCACTTCTTGAGGCAATGGCCACACTGGACGTGATCCTTCTTAACACCGGTGACACGCCAACCTATACCAAGGGAGAGGCAAGCTCAATTGTCGACCTCACATTTGTCAGCAGTTGCTTAGCCCGAAGAAGTTTTTCTTGGAAAGTATTGAACATCTACACAGCCAGTCACCATAGTGCGATACTATGGGAAATATCAACTGGCCAGAAACTAACAAGAGACAACAGGAGCGCTAGCGCGGTTGGGTGGAAAGTTAAATCTCTCGATCCCACTGCTTTAGTAGTAGCCTTAGACTGCGATCCGATCATGGTAGAAACTGCTGAAGAGAAGACCAAGGACCTAATGAGAAGAGTCACCCAGGCTTGCGACGCTAGTATGTCTCGGAAACGTGGCATGAACTCAAGACCTTCGGTGCACTGGTGGAACGATCACATTAGCACTCTACGCTCAGAGTGTCTTAAAAAAAGAAGAAAGTCTCAGCGTGGCTATAGACGACCTAACTCCGCAGAGCTGTTGGCAGAGTATAAAATGGCCCGTCGAGAACTGAACAGAACCATCAAAGAAAGCAAAAGACGCTGCTGGAAGGAACTGGTCGCAGAAGTCGAGAAAGATCCATGGGGCAGACCCTACAAGGTGGTTATGACCCACCTGAAATGCCAGCCAATGCCATCACCTACGTGTCCACAGCTTCTAGAGAAGATTGTTACTGCGCTGTTTCCCCAACAGCCGGTATTCACCTACAAGTTGGAGCAGCTCAACCCTGAAGACATCCCAACTATCACGTTGGATGAGTTGATAAAGGCAGGCAATCGAGTAGGGAATAATAAGGCACCGGGATTGGACGGAATCCCTAATATTGCCCTGAAATCAATCCTTAGGGCAGCACCGACATTATTCCTGGACGTCTACGATACATGCCTGAATGAAGGGACTTTTCCCCAGAAGTGGAAACAGCAACGGCTAGTGTTACTTCCGAAGGGAAAAAAGCCGCCAGAAAAACCATCATCCTACCGACCACTCTGCATGTTAGACACGGCCGGCAAGATATTCGAACGCATAATTCATCAGAGAATAGAGGCTTTAATCGATCCACTCCTGGCAGAGAACCAGTTCGGTTTCCGAAAAGGACGGTCAACTCTGGATGCAATCAAATTGGTTGTTGATACAGCCAAGGATGCAATCGCTGAAACGAGATGGAAGAGTGGAAAGAAGAAATACTGCTTGGTGGCTGCTTTGGACATCAAGAATGCCTTCAACTCCGCTAACTGGGACTGTGTTATGCGGGCTCTAGAGGAAAAAAAACGTACCAGGATACCTTCGCAGAATAGTAGCGAGCTACTTCACGAATAGGGTCCTGAAATATGACACGAAGAACGGTACGGAAGTGTACGAAATCTCCGGAGGAGTGCCACAGGGATCAGTCTTAGGTCCTCTGCTATGGAACATCATGTATGATGGCCTCCTGAGAATAGCATTGCCCACGGGGGTCAAACCTGTAGCATATGCGGATGACGTAGCTGTCGTGATCGTCGCAAAGCACCTCGAAGAGATAGAAATGGCATTTGATATTACATTCAGACGAATCAATTTGTGGATGGACATGATGAACTTGCAACTAGCCAAGCATAAAACCGAGGCAGTGCTCATCACCAGCAGAAAAACGGTAGAAACCATTAAGTTGAGAGTCGGAGAACAAGAAATCATATCACAACCATTTATCCGTTATCTGGAAGTGATGCTGGATACACGACTCAACTTCAAGCAGCAGGTGGAACATGTCAGTGCCAAAGCGTCAGTAGTGAGGGCTAGTCTCGCATGGCTGATGCCTAACATCGGAGGCCCAATGCAGAGCTGGAGGCTATTATTGTCATCAGTAGTCACATCAGTGCTCACTTACGGAATATCCATTTGGGCTGATGCACTGGAAACCCAAGAATCATGGAGAAAAGCTGGACCAATATACCGACTAAGTGCCCTACGAGTAGCTAGTGCCTTCCGCACTATATCAGAAGAAGCAGTGTGCGTCATTGCTGGAACCTTACCTTTTAGAGTTCTAGCAGAGGAAAGACGGGCCCTTTACCAACGAAAAAGGTCAACTGCACTGAGCCCTGAAGAACTTAGAATTGAAGAACGGCAGAAGAGCATAGGCCGATGGCAACTACAATGGGATGCTGCAGAGAAGGGTAGGTGGACGCACCTTCTCATACCTCGGATCGACATTTGGCTTAACCGGAATCACGGTGAGGTCAATTACTATCTTACGCAGATGTTGTCGGGACATGGGTATTTTCCAGAGTATCTACACCGCTTTAAGCACGATGACTCTTCGGAGTGCCCGTCCTGCCCAGGAGTTGCTGAAGATGCGGAGCATGTCTTCTTTGTATGTCCTCGTTTCAATCCACAGCGTGAAGAGTTGGAGAGGATCCTGAACCAGAGAATGCAACCGGATTCACTAGTGGAAGCAATGTTTTCATCAGAATATGCCTGGAACGCTACCAACACGTTTGCAACAGAAGTCCTCAAAGACTTGCGTTCCACCGAAAGAAGAAGAGCAAATAGCAGAAGATAGAAGGAAGGTAGTTAACACCTTAGCCACCAGAAGGAAGAGCAGTAGCTAGATCCTCCCTTCACGAAGTAATGCCTGACGGCGGTTTCCATGAGGGATTAGAGGAAAGAAGGAAAAGGGGTTTAGGGTTTAGTGGGTAGGGGCGTTAGCGTCGAGTATTAGTATGACGCTGCGTCGAGTCGCCACATATCCAACCCAACAACTATGCCTAGAATCCGTAAAAAGGATTCCCCCCCCCCCCCAAAAACACACACACACACACACACACACACACACACACACACACACACACACACACACACACACACATACAGACATACTGCCGTCATCATGGGAATAGTCAGAATAGCTTCCTAGGACCTTAAAACGTGAGATATGATAACTCGATTTTTGAAACCGGGGTAAAACCAATTATTTCCCGATTCTTTAAAAATAATTGATTTTAATATCGGAAATTTAAAAAAATGCAGCTTATTCGTCAAAACAAAATTTGATTTTTGGGGCCATGCGATCTTATTCTTAAAATTTACCAATTTGGTACAGCACAAAAATTAAAAACGTTGTTAATTTCATATTTTTACTGTAACATGGGATAAAATACAAAAAAAATACGGAAACTGACAAACAATCGTTCTTTTTTTTTACTTTTATTCGAGAAACTTTTCAGGAGTGTAATTTAGCATTCTTTATTGGATTTTTTTTGTATTTAATAATAGTTTCAGGTAATCATGTTGGAGGGTTACAATAAGAAGTAGCACGTACAAATTTCCATGCCTTTTGTAGCATAGTCGTTTTTTTTATTCTGTTGTTTCCCCTCTTTAGCATCTTTTTTCGCACCCTTAGCTCGACTCTACAACTGTTCGCATTAACAAATTTACATTTTTTAAATGAAGAGGGTAGCCACGTGTACTCACAGGGTGATAACTCGCGAGTCATTTATTTCATAAAGGAATGAAACTCTCGTCTTGCTTTACACTCCTTCATCTTAATAAAGAATCAAAACACTCAAAACTGTACAGTCTTTAAAATGGATTTTTCCCTTGGTAGCAATATTTTGACTATATAGGCCCACGAACAATTAATACACATTCCAAGAATAATTTACAACTTTACGACACAGAATTTGTAATGAAACTTGAGTAAAGTCACAAATAAAATAGTTATATTCATATAATTCATTTAAATTTAATTCTTCTTTCACCGTGTTTAAAGAAATAATATAAATTTATTAAATTTTATGAAATGTTTTTTTCGCAACGGGATGAAATTATTTATATAGTGAAGAGTAGTCAATGAGCTTTCATGATATAAATAAATTATTTAAACATATGAAGATCTGAAAAGCGATTAATTATTATCCATCATCGATCTTATCTACGCAATATATTTCAATTTAGACTGTCAAAATTTAGCTTAGTTTTGCTCGACTCACGATCGAAAAATTCTGTTTGCCTCTCTTTCGTTACTGTTTTTATCGTTACACTTTTGTAAGTTCATGGAATTTAACCTAGTTGCGCATCTTCAGATATAAAGTTTAATGAGGGATAATTCTATTACTTTTAAAGGCTGATTCAAAGCATTAAGCATGTAATCTAGTTAGTCACTTTTAGAAATTCGATTTTTTTTTCACATTTTTCGAATATATAAGTATCTAAGAATTCCCGGGGATGTGTTAACAAAATGTTTTAAATGTGTTGAAGAAATATTTAAATTGAAAAAAATGATCGAATTTGTAAAAAACTCAAATTTACAAGAAAAAAAAAAGTCGACTTCGAATAGCAAAATTCAAATTTTCAAAAAAATTCCAAATTTCGTAAAAATTGTCATTGTGAGTAATTTATAACAATAGGAATTTGATTAGGGCGTACAAGAATTTTTTCTGCAATCTACGTAATGATAACAAAAATGTAATGGCGTTAGATGGAACATTTTCACTTCTCGCTAAGAAAATTGAAAATTTTCGAAAATAGGGAAGTTATTGGTTTTACCCCGTTTTTCGAAGATCGAGATTTCAACGGATGTTGCCGTTTTGAGGTCCTAGGAAGCCTCCCCGAATGTTTCCGCGGTGATGTCCGTATGTCTGTCTGTAGTGTGTGTGTGTGTGTGTGTGTGTGTGTGTGTGTGTGTGTGTGTGTGTGTGTGTGTGTGTGTGTGTGTGTGTGTGTGTGTGTGTGTGTGTGTGGCCGTATGTAAACCTCTCATGACTTTTGAACGGCTCCACCGATTTTATCGAGGTTGGTGCCATTCGAAAGGGCTTAACCAACTTAGATTTGGAATACAATTTTGACCGATTCGAACCGGTAGATTTTGAGAAATCTCAAAAAAACTATAAAAAAAAATTTTTTCAAATGTGGTTTTTTTGGAATTACTTTGAACTGGCTCTACTGATCAATTCCAAAAACTAATCAGCTCTTAACATCAAAAAACCACGTTGATCGCCGCTGAGTTGGTCGGAATCGGTACATTCGTTTGTGAGTTATCGTTGACGAAAAAAATCGAAAAAAATTTGGAAAACAGTTGACCCTAAAGGCCATCTCTGCAACTGCCCGCTAATTCCGTTAATACCTGGCCACTTTTTTGAGCTCTTTGAGCTCAAAAGTCTGATAAAATTTTCATAGAGCAAAATTTTTTCAATTTTCAAACCGCAATAACTTTTGAATGAATGAATCGATTTTTACGCAGTTGGCGGCATTTCACGCAGTTTTTTAAGCCTCATAAAGAATTCTTAAGTTTCGATTGGTTAAACTCGAAATTTTGGAGTGATTCCGGAAAAACACTTTTTTCGGTTTTTTTTCGTTCACGATATTTCTTGAACGAATCAACCGATTTTGACCCGATTGACGGCAATCGACGTGGTTTTTTAAGGTTGAGAGGTGAACAGTTTTTGGAATCGATCGGTAAAGCCGTTTAAAAGTTATTCCAAAAAAACCACTTCTGACAAAAATTTTTATCCTATTTTTTTGGAGATTTCTCTAAATTTCTCAAAATCTATCGGTCCGAATCGGTTCAAATTTCCAGGAAATCTAAGTATGGCGAAGCCCTTTCGAATGGCATCAACTGCGATGAAATCGGTTCAACTGTTCAAAAGTTATAAGAGGTTACATACATACATACATACAGCAACAACCTTGCGAGGATAGTCAGGGAAGCTTTCTGTGACCTTTAAATGTCGAGATCTGATCAAAACTCAATTTTTGCAAAACGGGGTGAAAACAATAACTTCCCGATTTTTTAAAATCTTCGATTTTCTTAGCGGGAAGTTAAAAATTAAGAAAACGGTTGACTCTAAAGGCCATCCGTGCAACTTCCCGCTAATTCCATACCTAAACGCTTGAAATTGCACTTATGACGTTTCTGAGCTCTTCAAGCTTAAAAATACAATTTGTGTGTTATTTTGAGCTTTCCGAGCTCAAATAAATAGCTTTTGTATGCTTTTGAGCTCGAAGAGCTCATAAGTCTGATGGGAGTTTGATAAAACACTATTTTTCTAATTTTCAAACCGCAATAACTTTTGAATGAATAAACCGATTTTTACGTGGTTGACAGCATTCAACGCAGTTTTTTAAGCATAATAAATAATTTTTAAGTTTAATATGATCTAACCAGGAATTTCGGAATAATACACAAAAAATCACTTTTTTCGGCATTCTTTCGTCAACGTTAACTCACGAACGAATCAACCGATTTTGACCAGGCTGGCAGCGATCGACGTGGTTTTTTTATGTTAAGAGCTGATGAAGTGAACCGCTTTTCAAATTTTAATTTTCTTTAACATCAATTTAAACATTTATAAAACCTATTGTGTCATTTTAATATCTGGAGGATGAAGTTGGAGGAACATTCTCTTAATTAATTTCGCAGATGAGTAAAGGTGTTGTTTTCTATCGAAAAAATGTACCGAAAGGTATGAAACATTTTAATAATGGCAATTGTATTTATTTCATAATTAGTGAAAGCTACAATAATTTAATTTATTCGATGAAGTTTACAACTATTTCACGATAAAATCAATTAGAAAAAAAAATTTTTGATCGAATATAAGTTTGGAAATCACATAGAAAGTTACTACCATCAAGCTTGAGGCAAGTAATATTATATTTGGAGTGGCTTCGGCTGACTTTCGGCAGGCTATAATCAATTCTGATTGCAATCCCGTATGGTGGTGCGATCCACTCACCGATAGTCAAGAAAAAAGTCAGTTATCCAACTACCGGGCCCTGAGTGCGGTTAGGAGTTTTAAAAGAAGATTCGATCGCGAGCCATCTAAACTTTACTCAAAAAAACAAAAAGATAAATAAAGACAAGAGCAAAAAGTAAGGACCGAAATAGTAAAAGAGAAGAGAAGATCCCCTAAAATCCAATGATGATGATGATGATGATAAAATAATAGCGATGAAGAATATAAAAGAGAAGGATAAACAAAAAAGCAAAGAATGGTAGAAAAAGATACATTTGTAATGATTGAACCAACTCCAGGCCAGATACTTGTGTAAGATCCTTTTTCACTCTTTAGTTTCATGTGAAACAATTAAAACATGTATTTCCAGTGATAACTCGAGTTCATGCTTTATTTTACAAAAGAAAACAAGAAAAAAAAACATTTTTCAGTTTTTACTTTCTACGATTGTTTTCTAAGTTTGTCGAGATAATCGGCCTGTAACAACTCTATTTCTTTTTTTTTACTTTGCAAAAACCTCAACGTAGAAATATCCCATACAAAAAAATCTGGAAAACGGTTGACCCTAAAGGCCATCCATGCAACTTCTCGCCAATTCCATACCTAAAGCCTTGAAATTGCACTTATGACGTTTCTGAGCTCAAAAATACAATTTGTGTGTTATTTTGAGCTCTCCATGCTTAAAGAAATAGCTTTTCTATGCTTTTGAGCTCTTCGAGCTCAAAAGTCTGATTGAAGTTTAATGAAACAGTATTTTTTGAATTTTTAAACTGCAATAATTTCTAAATGAATGAATCGATTTTCACGTGGTTGGCAGTATTCTACATAGTTTTTAGAATCTATGATATACTTTTGAACACAAACTGATCGGACCAAAAATCTTAGAGAAATTAAAAAAATTCACGTTATCCGAATTTTTTCGACAACGATAACTCACGAACCAATCGACCAATTTTCACATTCTTGGTGGTGATCGACGGGATTTTTTGTGCTCTAATAATTATTTTATTTCATCAAAAACGATCCAAAACGAAATCTCGAAGTTATGTGAAAAAAACACTTTTTTCGAAATTTTTCGTTATCGATAACTCTCGAACGAATCAACCGATTTTGATGGGACTGGTGGCAATCGACGTGGTTTTTTGAGCTTAAGAGCTGATTAGTTTTTGGAATTGATCGGTGGAGCCATTTAGAAGTTATTCCAAAAAAACGATTATTTGAAAATTTTATTTTTGAGATTTCTCAAAATCTAGCGAACCGAATCGATTCAAATTTTCACGAAATTTAATGGCTATGATACTCTTTGAAACACCACCTATTTCGATCCAATCGGCCGAGCCGTTCAATAGTTATAAGAGGTTTATATACTTACACACACACACACAAGCAAGTGGAACACGTCAGTGCCAAAGCGTCAGTAGTGATGGCTAGTCTCGCACGACTGATGCCGAACGTCGGAGGCCCAAAGCAGAGCAGGAGACTACTACTATCATCAGTTGTCACATCGGTGCTCACATATGGAATATCCATTTGAGCAGACGCGCTGAAGTTACAAGAATCATGGAGAAAAGCTGGACCAGTATATCGACTGAGCGCTGTAAGACTAGCCAGTGCATTCCGCACAATATCAGAAGTAGCAGTGTGTGTCATTTCCGGAACTCTGCCGCTCAGAGTTCTAGCTGAGGAAAGACGGAACCTTTACCAACGAAAGAAGTCAACCACACTAAGTGCCGAGGAACTAAGAGCTGAAGAACGGCAGAACAGCATCGCACGATGGCAATCGCAGTGGGACGCCGCGACAACAGGAAGATGGACACACCGTCTCATACCGAAGATCGACGTTTGGCTAAACCGAAGTCATGGCGAGGTCAATTACTATCTGACGCAGATGTTGTCAAGACATGGATGTTTTCGGACGTATCTTCACCGCTTCAAGCATGATGATTCACCGGAGTGCCCGTCCTGCCCAGGAATCAATGAAGACGCGGAGCACGTTTTCTTTGAGTGCCCACGATTTTATCCACAGCGAGATGAGCTGGAGATGATCCCGAAGAAGAAAATCCAACCAAAGACAATAGTAGAAGCAATGTTGTAATCAAGAGCCTCCTGGAACGCCATCAGCACATTTGCAACAGAAGTCCTCATAGACTTGCGTTCCATCGAAAGAAGAGCAAATGACAACAACTAGAAGAAAGGTAAAATAACACCTTAGCTACCAGAAGGAAGAACAGTAGCTATATCCTCCCCTCACGAAGTAATGTCTAACGGCGGTTTCCATGAGGGATTAGAGGAAAGAGGAAAGGGGCTTAGGGTTTAGTGGGTAGGGGCGTTAGCGTCGAGTTTTAGTATGACGCTGCGTCGAGTCGCCACATATCCAGGCCAAACAGCTACGCCTAGAATCCGTAAAAAGGATTCCCCCCCCTAAGGAAAAAAAAAAAACACACACACACACATACACACATACACACAGACATAGTGACACCCTCGCGGGAATAGTCAGGGAAGCTTCCTAGGACCTCAAAACGTCGAGATCTGATGAAAACTCGATTTTCGAAAAACGGGGTAAAACCAATAACTTCCCGATTTTCGAAAATTTTCAATTTTCTTAGCGGGAAGATAAAAATTAGAAAAACGGTTCACCCTAAAGTCCATCCCTGCAACTTCCCGCTAATTCCATACCTGGGCGCTCAAAATTGTACTTATGACATTTTTGAGATTTTTGAGGTCAAAATATAATTTATGGGATGTTTTGAGCTCACTGAGTTCGAAGAGATAATATTTCGATGCATTTGAGCTCTTTCAGCTCAAAAGTCTGGTAGAAGTTTCATAGAACACTATTTTTGGAATTTTCAAATCGCAATAACTTTTGAATGGATCAACCGATTTTCACGCGGTTGGCGGCATTCGACGCAGTTTTATTATCCTCATAAGTCATTTTTAGGTTTCAATTGATCGAACCGAAAATTTCAGAGTAATTCCGAAAAAACATTTTTTTCGGTTTTCTTTCGTTCACGAGAACTCACGAACGAATCAACCGATTTTGACCGGACTGGCGGCGATCGACGTGGTTTTTTGATATTAAGAGCTGATTAGTTTTTAGAATTGATCGGTAAAGCCGTTTAAAAGTTATTCCAAAAAAAACCACTTCAAAAAAATTTTTTTTTGTAGTTTTTTTGCAATTTTTCAAAATCTACTGATCTGAATCGGTTTAAATTTTCAGGAAATCTAAGTTTGGTCAAGCCCTTTCGAATGGCGCCAACCGCGATCAAATCGGTCAAGCCGTTTAAAAGTTATAAGCGGTTCACATACTTGCACACACACACACACACACACACACACACACACACACACACACACACACACACACACACACACACACACACACACACACACACACACACACACACACACACACACACG
>CAJNRD030001116.1:6232056-6247930 GCA_905319865.3 Cotesia congregata
AAAAAAAAAATTAAAAAAAAAAATTTCGAACTTCGAAAAAGCATTGATTTTTGTCATAAAACTGAAAAATTCCATATGTATTGACTTACAAAAATTTTTTAATATTTTTTATCGGAAAGTACATCTAAAAACAAAAATTTTGAAAAAAAAAGGTACCTAAATGTTTAGTTTTGAAAAAGTTATGGCTATTTGAAAATAAAAAAGCCATTTTTTTGAAAAATTCATAACTTTTTTGGAGTTAGGTAAAAAAATTCAAAAAAATTCTGAGAACCGTTTTTTATAGGGTAGAAAAGGATGGAAAACTTTCGGCCAAATCGAAAAGGGTCGGGGTCAAAAGTGGTCGATTTGGCATGGAATACCCCCTATATATTTTATATAATAATAAGTTATTACTAATAACTAATAACGTAGTATATAGGTATACTTAATGCGTAAGCTGACCCGCAACATACCCCGTGAACGTTTGAATGCTTGCGCCAAAAAAGAGAAAGTTTGCGCAGAATAGAAGTTGCGCACCAAAAACGTAACGAGGTCATTCATCAGTAGATTTTACCCCTCATATTTTTCTCATACCGGGCGCCTTATATATGAAAATCGATTCTTAAGGAGTAAACTCCAAAAATAAATTTTTTCTATGCAGCTTCTGACAACATAATAACGGATCATTAATATTTTGAAAAAATATATTTTTTCGATGATAAATAATCATCGAAAAAATTTGTTTTTTTAATTTTTGATTTTGCAACAACGAAAATTATTAATAAAAAACTGAAAAATAAAAATTTTTTAATTTTTCCAACGAGGATTTATTCTGAAGCCTTCCAAGAATTGCTCCAAAAGAGGAAAAAAAGCTTAAATTTATAGTTTAACAATTATCACACTTGCAATGTATATATTCAAGCAGAAAAAAATTATTAATTAACTATTGCATAACTAATTCAAAAATTGTTTTCAGAAGGATTATTATTTGTTTATTTCTCCAGTAAGCACCTGATTTTTTTCATTTCTCAAATTTTACACCCGTTTTCGGCCGTATTTTCATCCCTCTGAGAAAATTATAAATATTGATCCTACAGTTCCGGGAGTCGGAACTTTTTATAAAAAATTTTCTCCTCTTATTGAATCTTTTTTAAAGTTTTCAAAATCTTTATTCGTTTTTGAAATATTTGCAAAAAACTAAGCCCCCCTGTTTTTTTTTTTAGTTAGTTAACAGGCGAAACCATCTTTTTCTCGCTTTGCTCTCACGGATTTCAACGGAACTATCTCTTTCGCACTCCCAACAGCAGAGCAATTGCAGTTTCGATTGGTTTCACGAAACGAATGAAATTTTTGAAAAAAACGCTTTGTTGTAAAATAGTTTATTAAATTATCTATTATCTCTAAAAACGTTTTTTCAAAATTTCCATTCGTTTCGCTAAGCCGATTGAAACTGCAATCACTGGTCTCGGCTGTTAATAACTTTTGCAATTTTTGCAAGTGGAACTTAATTCTTTTTTAAAAATCATCTAGATGCCATTCCGAATCGAATGACACCTCAATTATAAATTTCGGAGACTGCTGAAAAAAGTTGACCAAAAAGGCACTGTTGACTAGACTACATACCCTATGCACGTTTCAATACTCACGCCTGAAAAGTGAAAGGTGCGCAGAATAGGTTACGCACGAAAACGTAACGAGGTCATTCTTTCAGTAGATTTTACCCCTCATATTTTTTTCATACCGGGGGCCTTATATGAAAATCGATTCTTAAGGAGTAAACTCCAAAAAATTTTTTTTTTCGTTGTTTATTTTTGAATTATTATTATTTTGAGGTGATGGACTACTGGTTGATAGAAATTAATTCTGAAAAAATTCGGATGTGGGGGGATTTCAACTTGATCCGTCTGCGTGGAAGTCTCAAGCGGTGTCACGGCTGTGTCTCGAGCGGTGTCTCAAGCTAACTGATCTGAGTGTAATGTTATTAGTTTAATCATTTCAATGTTCAACAATCAATTTTTCTCAGTATAATTGAGTTAACTTGATTGTTGTTACGAATTTTTCTATTTATTTCATAATTGAACAATTTCTGAATTTTAATAATAAAAAATTAGAAAAACGGTAGACCCTGAACGGCCATCCCTGCAACTTCCCGCTAATTCCATACCTAGGTGCTTAAAATTGCACTAATGATGTTTTTGAGCTCTTCGAACTCAAAAATACAATTGATGTGTTATTGCACGCCTCATAGCGCGAAGCGCGTGAGGTTGTGCTTTATACTCGACTCGTCAAGTTCAATCAATTTTGTGATCTTTAAATGCCTCTATCACAACCATATTACACTTATACAATGATATAAGTAGATGTACACCGAAAAAACACTTAAATTAAACCATCTTTTACTTTCTAAAATCATTTCATGTTGCTATTTCGAAAAAAAAAAATGTTTTGAAAAAAATTTTACGTGGACGTCCGGATGTCACCCCATTTTGGATGTACCAACGATTACTCCCGAACAAATTGATATTTCAAGACCAGACCTTTTTTATTAGTTTAAGAATTCGATGAACTGGGTCCGTATTTCATATCTGTGGCCTAGTTTACGTATTTTTTTTTTTAATTAAAATTTTATTAAAATTCACTACGATACAACCGTACAAAGCCAAACGAACTTTTCTTATTTGACACGTGAAAACTATGGCACCACTTGATCAAGCTAGATTTTTTTAGACTGCGTGCACATATGACAAGAATAAAGGGCGTCGATATTTAAAAAAAAAATAAAAAATACTTTGTAAGAAATTACTTAATTATAATTTTTTTTCTTTAATCAATTACACAATTAATTTATTTCTTCAAAAATGAATGAGTGTTATAAGGCGTGCGCTTTTGGATTTTCCTCATTTTTTTTGAGCTCTTCGAGCTTAAAGAGATGGCTTTTTTATGCTTTTGAGCTCTTCGAGCTCAAAAATCTTATCAAAGTTCGATGAAACACGATTTTTTTTATTTTCAAACCGTAATAATTTTTGAATGAATCAACCGATTTTCACGTGGTTGGTGGCATTTGACGCAGTCTTTTTAGTTTCATAAAGAATTTTCAAGTTTGAATTGATGAAACTAGAAAATTCAGAGTAAATTCATAGCTGATTATTAGGTGACTGAATGGTAGTTACGGACAATGTCTCGGATAGCTTAACTGGTAGAGCCTTTGGCGCGTAACCAAACGATCTGGGTTCGAGTCCCGGTCTGGGCTGTCCGAATCATTTTTTCGGTTACTGAAAATAACTACTGAGTAAGGTCCCCCCTCCCCCCTCTATCTTTTATTTTCCCAGTTCCCAAATTTGTCTTTAATGACAAATTTAGCTATGTATTATGGCTGGACAACATACACACACACACACACACACACACACACACACACACACACACACACACACACACACACACACACACACACACACACACACACACACACACACACAAACTTCCAGTTGGCACAGCCAATTTGGCTAATTTCTGTGGGCTATTTAATTTATTAAATTTTAATAAATATTTTTTAACATTCAATAAATATTTATTTGGGAGAAAAGTGCATTTATCAATAGTTAACTTAATAAGTATTTATTAATAGTTAACAAATATTTATTAACAATTAATAAATTTTTTGTTGAGTGAATTTGTTTCGCTTGCAATGCCATATGATATGAAGATTGCTTATAAACAAAGGTTTTTCAATTAAGTTTAAAAAATTATGTTAAACCTTTAAAAATTCATGTTGTATCGAATGGAGTTAATGTTGTTTCTCATCGAGATTTAATTTAATTTAATTTAACAGATGCATTACATTACTTGTATTTATTTATTAGAAAAATAAAGATTTTTAACTAAAAAAAAAAATGATAATGTTTTAAAATTATTTGCATTAATTATATTACATTATAATAACGTTTATTGTAAAATACCAAATTCTATCACAGCTCATAATTATTTTTTATATTTTGAAATATTAAAAACGTTAATTTATTTAGTGAATTGAATTATTATCATGTATTCCAGCTATAGGGTTATAAAAAGTATCAATAGAAAATTGCTATTTTTGCTTTTTATTTTAAATAAATATTTGTTAACAGTTAACATATATTCATTACTCAATATTTATTAACAGTTAATAAATTGTACTTAATAAATTACTTATGAACTGTTAATAAATATTTGCAAATATGTTAACTATTAACAAATATTTGTTAACATTTAATAAATCGTATTTAATAAATAATTTATTAATTGTTAATAAATATTTATTAAATCCTATGATGTTAAAAACTCATTTATTATTAACAGTTAATAAAGCTTATTAAATATAAAAAATTTCTTCTATCAGTGTACTATGTTTGCACAATAACCTTTGATGGGTTAAAAAATTAGCATAATTTGTTGTATGATTGCAGCATTGTATCGATTTAAGGTCTCGATTAACGTCACTGATAGCTGAATTAATTAATTTCAGTCACGCGCATAATCGACATGAGAACTCCTTGACAATTATATTTGCATTTGATTCGTCAAAATCAACAGGTGAAATATATTTCTTCACCACCAGTAATGCTATTGCTGACTTTGCAGTTTTCTCATAACATATTTTTCATGTACGGTTTTATTAGTATGCTTAGTTTTCGATAATAAATAATAAACTGATAATTAGTGAAAGTGCAAAAGTGCAAAGTATTTATCACAAATTAAAAATATTCTTCAAAAAACTGTATATGATATTTCAATACATAAATTTTTATTTATAATTTCAAGTTAATTCTCAGTGTTAAAATCGTAAGATTCCTAATATCATCCAAAATGCATGCTATAACACCAAAAAGTTTAGGAAAATATGAAGTATTTTTGGAAAAAAGTAAAAAAGTTGAACCTTTAAAAATGGGTTCATATATTTTTAAATTAGAACTTGATCCTCTAAACAGTGAACTTATAGAAAAAGCAAAAAATGAGCTTAATGAAACAGTTGACGCAGTAAATAAAGGTCTTGCTGATCTGAGAGAGTTGCTACAAGGTAATCAAATAAGAATAATTATATACTAGCAGGGACCATTTTTTCAAATTTTGATGTTCAAATAACTTCAAAAGAAATCATTAACTTTATATTTAAGGATTTTGCTGCAAAAATTTAACAGGTAAAATAGACATTAAAATTTTAAGTTAATGACACCCGTTGATGTGAAATATAAACCATTCGATTAGCTTGATACTAAGACAAAATTGTTCAAAACTATGATACAATAAACGTAGGGTTATCATATTTTGAATCACAATAACGGCAAAATGTCTGGATTTAATTTTCTTTGCTATTGTAATATTTTGCACACCTTATACCGCGAAGCGGTTGAGGTTGTGGGTTACTCTCGACATATTTATTTATTACTTTAATGCGTAAACTGAATTATTTTAAGAGAGAAATTTATTTGAAAGCTATTGGAGAAGTTGATAAGAGCTTTAGTTATTCTATTAATAAAGTTTCAATATTTCTTACGTTTTATTTAAATATACAGTGCGCGTCATTGATTCGTACCGGTTGAAAAATTTTAAGGTAAAATAGATAAATCAAAATTTCGACATCTGTAAATAAAGAAATCAATAAAAGGAAAATCTTTATAAGGATCAATTTGTCCAAACAAAATTGAAAAAATAATTTACTAAAAATAAATAACTCAAAATATCAATCACGATTAAAATAGAAATGAAAAATATTAGTAATTAAAATAATCACACACTTTATAAAATAAATAAAAGTAAAATTTTAATATTAAAAAAAAAAGACAACGATATAATCCGATAATTTTTAAATTTATCAATTATAAATATAGGCATTGGATAAAATAAAATAGACTAAATTCAGAGAAGTCAGTAAAAAGACATTTGAATATTTATATTAATAAAAATATTGATAGTTATTAATATATAAATTCTTAAAAAATAGACATCTAAATATAGACTAGAAAATTTAGATAACTGTGATTTTAGACATCTGTAAATTTTGATTTATATTAATTTATAAATTCAAATAAAAATACAATTAAAAATATAATTGCTTTCAATTTACGAGCTAATAAAAAATTGAAACAGTATTTCTATAAGGCTCTAGAGCACTAGACCAAAACCCTTGAATGTTTACGGAGTCGGTTCACCAGGAGGTTGTGGATTAGGCTGCTGCGGGATTCCCTGCGCTCCAAATAATAACCTAAATATTTTTAAAATAGTGTGTGCCGTATTTATCAGAGTTAGCTACTCATGGAGGTTTACGGAGCCGGTTCTCCAGGAGGTTGCGGATCAAGCAGCGGTGAGATTCCTTGCGCTTCAAATAAATAACCTAGACATTTTTAAAACAGTGAGTGTCGTATTTATCAGAGTTAGTTACTCATGGAGGTTTACGGAGCCGGTTCTTCAGGAGGTTGCGGATCAAGCAGCGGTGAGATTCCGTCAATATTTCACAAAATAGAAGGTCATTTCTTAATTATTGACATTTTTCAAGGTATAAACTCATTTTTATGTTACACTCATAAAGACCTTTCATTTAAGTACCCATTTGCATTTTTGATATATTTTTCATATATACATATTTATAATATATAATATATATAAATATATGAAAAATTGATCTGGGTACTCAAATGAAAGGTCTCGATGAGTATAACATCAAGATGAGCTTATATCTTTAAAAATGTCAGTAGTTCACAAAATACAAGCTCATTTCTTAATTATGTATCTACAAATAGAGCATTTTCGAATGTATTAAAAAAAATGTACTTACCGAAGTGTTGGATATTTATCAAGAGGGTCATCATGATACATAAACAAGGGTAGGGGATGTTCGATATCCATAATGTTTCTTTCAGATATTCCTGGGATATTTTTTTGGGATATTCATAGACAATCGGCAAGTACGTTGAGCACATTCCACGATAATGATGTTTCAATGGATTGATTAAATTGAAAGATTTGTCGAAAAATAGTGTTATTTTATCTAGTACCAAATTGTTTCCACTTCTGTAAAAATGATTATGGAAACATTTTACAGCAGGTTTTATTCCGTGAGTGGCCTTAGAAACAGCGTCCGAAATTTCTTGATAAGTGTAATTATTTCCATGAGTAATATTACTTTGGTTCAGAATATCATTCATGTTATACTTGTTGAACAATCTAGATGCTTCGGATAAATACTTGGATTTATCGTTAAGTAGTTCGATTTTAGTAAAACAAGGTCCAAAATCAGTCCATGTATCTTCTAATGTAGGGTAAGGGTTTGGACGTTCCCAATCATCTGACCATAATGTCCCATTTATACAGGATGTATAAGAAGCGTTATTTCTAAGTATTAAATCGACAGCGACCCATTGTTTCTCCGTATAATTGTACTGAATGCTAAATCCCAGGTGTAAATCATCTTCACTGAACATTTTTAATTAGTAATTTTATTTTTTGGGTTTATTAATTAACTTTAATAGTTACCATTTAATTAGCGTCGCCAAAAATACAAATGTTAATTAAGAAAAAAACTAAACTTTTGATACAGTTCATTGTGATCAAAAAATTATTTGACTATTCCTGATGCCAGGCAGCCGCTCATTGAAGATTCGGGGGTCAGAGGTTTTATTTATCCGAACAAAAACAGTTTCACTGTAAAAAAATCGCATGAAGTCCACGTTCATAAGATTATTAAGAAAAAAAAATTAGTTTTTTTTCTTTACAAAAAGATATAAATATAAAAAAATTGAAAAATCCAAGTAACCGATATGATTGTTTATGATTTTCGGAAATTAAAAGAAATTTTGTTGTAAATTTAAAAATTAAAAAAATAATTTTGGAACGTATTTAGTGTGCGTTGTTGTGAAATATTTTACTTTTAATTAAATTCGTAAAATCTATTTACTAGGGCTTTAAAAAAATTGAAATACACAATGTGACGCACACCAAGTACGTTCCAAAATTGTTTTTTTAATTTTTAAATTTACAGCAAAATTTTTTTTAATTTCCGAAAATCATAAACAATTATATCGGTTACGAGGATTTTTTAATTTTTTTATTTTTTATCTTTTTGTAAAGAAAAAACTAATTTTTTTTTTCTTAATAGTCTTATGAATGTGGACTTGGCGCGATTTTTTTACAGTGAAATTATTTTTGTTGGCTGCATTTTTTTATAGCAAACTATTCCCTTGAAGCTATAGTTTATGTAAAAATAATTTCAGCGCACCCTGGCGGGTGTAGATGCAAGTTGTGAAATATCTTTTTTTAACTGTAGTGTCCCATCTTATGAAGGATTACTATGCATTCTCGAATATTTTAGTCTGTGGCAGATCACTTTGCCCATCGACAAAAAGTCAGGATCGAAATTTTTGCGTTGCTATAGTTTGTGCTGATTAAATTTAGTAATTTCAAGTAGATTAATTGTTATAAGTGAATATAATTAATTAATAACAGTAAAATAAAGTATGAATTACTGTTATAATATACAATTTAGGAAAAAAAGTACCGTAGAATTAAATAAAATTTTGCAACCTCAAAATACCGTTCTGCTTACAGTAAACACAGTCGGTAGTCTGGCGCTCCGTTGACAACGGATTTGAACGGAACTTGGCGCCAGATTCTACCGAATCTGTGGATAAAATAAGGTTTTAATTATCTCTAAAAAACATGAAGTTACAATTATTCTAAAAAGTTGGCGGGTTTTTCTCGAAACGTTCGAAAACATTCAACACAGTTTTTGAGTGCAATGCATTGTTAAATTTTAAAAATCAATTCGAGTAAGCTATGTACACAAAATTAGCTGTTATCCATATGAGGATATAAATTACATCGCGATCTTGATTGGCTTGATGCTTGACTGGCACAATTGAATTCGAATCCATTTGACTTGACTCTCAAACCATTTCTCATTGATCTCTTATGCCACACACTCACGCCGTGTGATTTTTAAACATCTTATAAGAACAATAGAATAAAAGCACCTTTTTTACATCTTCATTTTACGAAATCTATCAAATCAATCATAAATTATTATCAATTTTTAAAAAATGCAAATAATGATATTGAATTATTAATAGATGAAACAATTGTATCATTACAATATGACACATCCAGTTTATTCGGATAATTTAACGCCAATGGATGATCAAGACGTATTATCATCAGGACTTGTTGTACCACTTCCAGTACGCAATAGAGACGGATGTAGATTATTTTTAATTCAATGTGGTAGTAGATGGAATCCGAATGAAATTTCATTGGATCAAATGCTGAGAGGAATTAGATTGGTTACTGAATCTGCTCTTTTTGAACCTGAAACTCAGGTATCTCAATAGAAAAAATAATTTATTATTATAAATATAATTCAAAATGATTGAACATTCTTTTATTAAGGTTTGTGGAGTCCACTTATTGTTTGACTTGGGTGGATTTACTTTATCTCATGCGTTATGCTTCACACCAACATTTGCAAAAGCAGAGCTTGATTGGGTACAAAAGTGTTATCCTGGTAGAATAAAAGGTTTACATATGGTCCATAATCCTTTCTTGTTTAATATGGTTTTTGCTCTTTTTAAACCACTTCTGACGGTAAAATATTTTTTATAGTTTTATAATCAATCCATCTACCCCAAAAGAATTTGTAGAATTATATATTTATTAAAGTTTTGTTTTATTAATCAATTAAGGAAAAGTTACGTAAAAGAATATACTTTCATGGTACGAACAAAGAATCGCTGTTGAAAGTAGTTGATCGCAAAGCTGTACCAAAATATATGGGAGGAGACTTGGATGTGCCAATTCAACCAGTTGGAAAGCCGTTATGGGAATATTACTGCAATTTTCAACAAGAATTTGAAGGTAATAATATTTTAAAACTTACCATAGTATATTCCGCATGGAAAAACTGCATAATTTCAAAGTATACTCAAAGTTATAAACATAAGTATACTTCTTAAAATACAACTGAAGATCTGATAAATAAACTATAAAATATATTATAATTATTGTACAACTTCGAATATATTTGAAACCACACCCGACTTGAAATTTTAAAGTATATTCGGCTGTTATGTCTTACTTGATAGTTAATTAACGACAATTTTTTGTAATACTATGTTGATATTTATGTTTCAAAATATACTTTTTAGCTATACACTTTTTTTCATGCAGAATATTTTACGTTTTAATGTAATTACGGAAAAACTAATTCAATAAATAATTTTTTAGAGTCTGTAAAACTTGGATATCTCAAGAAAAAGTAATATTCTCGTTAATTAAGCAAATTTATTATCGAAGTCAACAACTATGCATCAATTTTGATTAAGGATTCATGTATTATAAGATTCATGTAATAAAGTTATTGAACGATCAAAACAGCGAGCACAATATCATATTCCGATTGCACTAATAACTAAAAAACGTATGGTTAATTCGTGCGAGATAATCGATTTTTCACTTACGAAAGACCGATTATATAGGGTAGAACCACCGCTTTTAGAAACCTTAGTTTTAGTTTTGGACACTTTGAAATTCAATGATTGTGCAGTAAATTGTAATGTTAAAATGATGTTTTCATAGAATTTTTAAACGCTTACATTTATACAAATAGAATTTATGATGCTATAACGTTTATAAATTATTCATACAATAATTTGAACATTAAATTTCCAAAAACGGTACAGTGTCCCCAAACGGTATCTCTACCCTACACACGGAAAAGATTTGTTTATAAAATATACTTAATTGATTAGAAACTGTTCCAAATCTTGACAAATATTTTGAATAACTTTATTCCAATTTTCAAAACTGCTCTTTAACTTTCTGTATGGTCACTGGTTGTTGAGATATCAATGGTTCAAGACAAAAGACTCCTTTTTCGTTAAATGTCTTCGCCACAAATAGATGTAGCAAGAAAATAGAAAAAAGAAATTGAAGCTAAATAAACAGGCTATCTGATCGATATGATCGTCTAATCAAAAAAAAATTTTTTTCTTATTACCCCAGTCGAAAGTATGTGGTTTTGGCTGCAATTTCACGGCAGAAAGTCCAACTTTTGTGCCGCGCTGGGATTACTCGTGCGCCGTCTATAACAGCGGGCGGAATCTCAGTTAGAACACATGCGATTTTCACTTTATTTCTATAATCAGCGAAAGTTAGGTTTAAATTAAGAGTCAAACGGTCTAGACTTAGCGTAAAGCGTTAGCTTTACATCAAAATTAAAATTAAAAAATCATAATTAAAAAATTATTTTTAACTTCCCGATAAGAAAATTGAAAATTTTCAAAAATCAAGAAGAAAACTGAGGATTCTCTGCACAGCTCAGTCGAGTGTAAACAGCGACCAGTTGCTCATTATTCTAATACACCTAACCTTACTGTTATCAATACATTATCGACTACTGTTCAAAATATTTGCTCCGTTTAGCGGTAAGTAGGTGCACTAAATAGAAAGTTTGAATCAAGAAAGTTTTTCAAAATAATTCATTCACCTCGATTTCCTCAACATCTACGGCATTTCCAAAATTACTAGAAATTCATAAAAATTTTCTTTGTATTTTTAATTAGTATACATAAAAATTATAAACAATACTAGTTTCAAATATTCATTTATTGAAATGTTAAAATAGATCAATCAAAACTATTATTAGGAATAGTTATCACTAATAGTAATTAGTCGAAGTAAAAATTTTTTGACAAGTTATTATTACATAGTTTGATGGAAATGAGAATATATTTCTGCTATCCTTGCATTTGTTTAGTTCCTTGAGAAGAAAAATGTCGAAAGAGTTTTTCGAAATCCTGCATCTGCAATCAGCTGAAAATAAAAACATGAATGGATAAGTAAAAACTCTGTAAATCAAAATATACATTCATTATGCAATTTTTTGCAGCAGAATTAATTAGTTGAATATAAATAAACTAATCTTCCTATTGGTTGATTTTTAAGCTCTCCGAACCTTGTTCAATTTTGATTTACTTGGCATTATTCGACGCAATTTTTCAAGTATAAAAATTATCTGCAAAGTCTTGAGTCGATGGATCGATGAATTTAAAAGTTATGTCAAAAAAACTTTTTTTGTTATACTTGCTCCAAAAGTTTAACTTTTGAGCGCTGGGTGGCGTCCGAAAAGATACTCATTTCTAGAGACTCTACCCTACCGTCTTTTTTTCCGCGGCCTAGGGCGCAAAGTTTACTTCCCCCTTTTTTTCCGTACTGTCCTTGTGCAATCGGATGAAATTTAGAACGAAATAAATCAAATTCTAGTGTACTGACCGATGATTTTGAGTAAATTTAAACTTAGTTACTATTGAGTGGCGCTAATTATTTATCTGCTGGCAGTTTACTACGAAGCGGACCTAATGTTAATAAAATAACAACCATGCCATAGATAAATATTAATAAAAAGATAATTAAAATAAAATTAAGTTTTTTTGCCCTTGTGAAACTTCATAAAATTTGAATATGTCATTATTTGCATCCTATCCCTCAAAAGTTAAACTTATGGAGCGATAATAATAAAAAATATTGTATGTCATTTGGCCACTAAGTGGTGATTTTGACAACGACAATTTTACGTTATTCGCTTTAAAGTTTGTAACGCGAATGTACGAAAACGGGCGTAAATTTCCGTTAAAATTACGCCCGTTTTCGTATGTTCCCGCCACAAACCTTAAGCTCATATCGCAACATCGTCGTTGTCAGAAAATCGCCACTTTGCGGCCATATGACATAAATTACTATTTCCTGCCCCCCGGCCGGAATGTGGCAACTTTCTGACCTCTGCGCTAAACGAAGTTGCCACATTCTGGCTACGTCGAGCAAAAAAAAGTTTACACACTTTGGCCAGTAAAAAGTAAAGCCTTAGAGCACACGTAATTATTGGCCGAGGCAAAGCCGAGACTTTTCTTATTTTACTGGCCTAGGTATGTAATATAATAATTAGCACATTACGCATTGACCCGCGCGGACTTACGCATAAAAAACAAAAGTGTCGCTATAGTGGGGACGAAAGGACGAGTCAAATACAGAGATTCTACTGTATTTCAAAGTATTCTAAGCAGTTAACATGAAATAGTTTGTCAGTTTTACTACTTATTAAAGATTTTCAATAAAAGAAATTCGCTTCGTCTTTTTGGTTCTTTAAAACGTTGATTTATGAATCCATTGGAAATGTCTGATTCTATTTCATCAGTTTTTCGTTGTAGAGTGTATAAAGAAAATAAAATTAGCTTACGCTCAAATAATATTCCGATGCAACTCGATGACGTATTTGAATCGCCTCTCGTATGGATTGAAGTCCTACATTTTTGCAGATAACCATCAGACGAATAAGGCTACGATAATCAAAATCATTCGCAAGACCATCATAAAGCCTATTTGCAATGTATCCCTCTTTAGATCTAGCATACTGAACTGAAATAATTTATTTAATTATGTTAATAAACGTAATAAGTAATAATAGTTAGATTTATAGTTCTGAACTGCATCATCACTATTGTATAAGTTAAGCGCAGATTTGATTTTGGTTACCTATCGCAATAAGCGTGCGGGAAAAATCTCCGACAAAATTATTGTCAATCACGGTTTCGATATGTTGGTCAAATATATCATTAAATTTCATTATAATATGACGAAGTTGAGTATAACTAACAGATGTCAATATTTCCGCAAATTTGTCAGGGTTTGGTGCTCCGTCTTCAGGAATCGCTGAAAAAAAATAACGTTTTTGAGGTAGATTATGTGTTATTAAAAATCAATCAAAATAATGAATCAATCAAAAAACAAGCTTTTTGCAGCCAAAGTTAAACTGTTAATTTTTACGAAGATTCAATTGTTTGAAATAGAATAAGTTACATTGATTATCGACAATAATAAATTTTTTTATTTTATTATTTTTATTTATAAATCAGCAGTAGCATATATATTAACAGAATAAAATAGATTTATGTCTTATCGGCCGGTTTATTAATGTAAATGGAAAAGATATATTCACACGAAGTCAAGACTATCACCTTTGTTATTCGGTAGAATATATTTTTTATTAATATTAAATTAGCATTATAAGTGATTCACTCTTCGATTTACCAAACTTATTTTCTTTTTAGTATATTATGTAAAAAGAAAAAAAAAGTTTGTCAGGTATTTGTTAACAAAAAAACTTAAGGACACATACTTCAATTAAACTTTGTACTGTCAGTCTTAGTTATAATTTTGTTATAATTTCATGAAAACATATTTGATATTTTGAGGCTTTTTTATTAATTAAAGATAAATACCTGCATGATAAAGTTCACGAGCGTCCTTTTCTGCATCAATATAATTAATGTCAGTAGATTTATTTCGTTGAGTTTCTAACATCTTTATGTACAACTTCTTCAAATTATTCGTTGTAAATTGTTCCAGGTCATCTTTTAGAGACTTTTGGTAATCTAAAAATGTTGAAATTTGGAACAATTCAAAATAAAATTCATTATGATGAATATATCTATAATAAATAAAAGATATTACTGTTTTGATAAACTTCCTGAATCGCTTGTAGTTTGATGTGATTTTGAGTTAACAAAATATCGAATAAGACTTTTTCATTGTTTTTAATTCCATTAAGGGCATTGTATACTTCTTGAGCATAAAAATCAGTACATTTTGTGAGTAAAGCAACGATTAACTCTTCAAATTTTCCTGTTAAATGATCTCGTATATCATGAACTATTTTTTCGCCATAACGTGATTCATACGCTCCGGAAATTTGTTGAAGCTCACAAGTTGTTCTTTGGGATACAATATTAATGATAGCGTCTTCATCGATAGCTTGAGGACCAACCAATGCAAAATGAATAGCAATAGCATCTTTTTTATATGGAGATACACCACATGCTGGGTTTGAAATTATTAATCCAGTTGTTACAACAAAAGTCATCAACGAAATCAGTCGATCCATGCTGATCTGTAAGTACAAAGGTTGTGAAATTTACAAATAATGATAAAGAGTTCTACGCACTTAACATCATTAACCAATAAAATAATTTTGAAGCGTTTTATTGTTTTAAAATAGGATGAAAAATTCTTTAATTCAATAAATTTATTTGAACGTATAAAAATTTCTTAGTTTCAGAATTTTTTATATAAAGTTCTTTAAAATTATTTTCTTGATTCCAGTTAATTTGCTTTTCTGTATTTTTTACGTATATTTATGTTCATACATAGAAATTTTTATGTCAACCGGATGTATTTTCGAAGATATATACAAGAAACTCGATTTCTCTCAAGTAATTGATGTAAAGATTAATTTTTTCGATTAATATTGGCTGTTTACACAAATTTCTAAAAACTTTTGAGCAAAAATTTTCATCCAAAAATCAAAATTTTTTATTGATTTCGATGATGCTTTATATTATCGGTTTTTTGAAGTGAAACTTCTTTAGGCGCATGAGGGTAAAATTTTTACAGATGAAACGTCACGCCGGTATGCAACGGAAGTGTCGGAAAAGAGAGAGAGAGTGATCGAGACCGATTGAGAGAGAGTAAGACAGGGCGAACGTAGCATGAGCAACTAGCCGTGGAGTGAGAGTAGGGAGCAAGCGAGTGAGAAAGATTGAGAGAAAAAGTCAGACAAGAGCGAACGTCGTCTCCGCATAGTGCTATGGAGTGTGAGGTGGGAGAGAGCTATAGTGAGAAAGATTGAACAAGAGAGAGAAAGAATACGGGATATCGAGAAAGAATACACGCCCTATTGGTTGTGTATTCGTTTACTAGTTAATTATTATACTAATAATTGTTTCATTATTATTGAAGTAAAACTTCTTTATCGACGTATGAGAGAAATTTTATAGCAATATAAAAAAAAAACGTCACGATTGTCGGTTACGCTCCA
>CAJNRD030001116.1:6248423-6265874 GCA_905319865.3 Cotesia congregata
TCACGCATAGTGCTATGGTGTGTGAGGTGGGAGAGAGCTATAGTGAGAAAGATTGAACAAGAGAGAGAGAGAGAATACGGGATATCGAGAAAGAATATACGCCCTATTGGTTGTGTATTCGTTTACTAGTTAATTATTATACTAATAATTGTTTCTTTATTATTGAAGTAAAACTTCTTTATCGACGTATGAGAGAAATTTTATAGCAATATATAAAAAATCGTCACGATTTTCGGTTACGCGCCATGTTGTTTGTTTCTATCGAAGCTTCGTATAGCGACGTAAAGAATTAATTTAGTAATTATTATTAATTCTAAAAACAATTAAAACAACAAATTAAATAATAATTTAAAAATCAAACAGTGTGTAAGTTATTAAATATCTGCTTTTAATTATTTTTACTATGTTATGACATAAGATTTGAATATTAATGTTTTTTATATAATTTTTATAAACTGATTAAATAATTTTTAGATTAAATAATGGCATAGTCTAAATAATGACAACAATGTTAATTATAATGCGATGAAATACAATAATTATCATAAGTGCAATGATAAAATGAATTACTCTTATTATCTGTATGCATGGTTATTATAATATTGAAATATCTTTAATTTAATATGGAAAAATTTTTTTTTCTTAAGCTTTATCTACCCAATTTCTATGAAGTTATAAATAGTAGAAAAATGATGTGTCATAAAGAAGTTTTACTTCTTACCTGTGTACTCTGATACACATACATATTTTTTTTTCTTTACATAGATGATCAAAATAAAGATATTGTGTTCACCATACAGTAAACACACGGCTGCACGTCTAGCTGGGAATATTTGAAACGGCTTCCTCGGACTTCAAAATGTGGAAATCTGATGATAATCCGACTTTTCAAAATAACACTGAAATTAATAACTTCCTACTTTTGAAAATTATTTATTGTCACAGCAGGAAAAGAATAAATACTTTTTAAACCTCCTTAGTGCGTTTAACCCTTTTCAAAAGCATAAGTTTTAATAAGTGAAAAAAACTTTTAACTTTACCTTACGAAGAAGTTATAGGTCTGTTAATTTGAACTTCAGATTTGTTGATGTAGCCAAAAAAACACACGCGTTTGTTAAGACCAGTTTTGTTAAAGTGGTAATATTATGAAACATCCCCATACATAATATATTGGGTTCTTCCCACTCCTAACGTCAACCGAATAGAAGAAGGGAAGCCGGATTGACGATAGTGATACTGTCATGGTCATAATAGTAAATATTATAAAATTCAAGGTTTAATTCATCGAACCTTTCAAAACTAAAGAAAGATGAACACTGTTGACGTGCATTTTAATAATATGAATTGACTTTCTAAAATATTTGAATAATAATATGTGAGTAATAATAATAAAAAAAAAAAAATGATAAGTACTGGCCAAATAATTTGAATGTGTTATGATTATTCGAATTAAAAAGATAAATTTTTTCTTATAAAATAGTCTTTTAATTTTTAACTAATCAATAGAAAATTAGTTGGTACTTAGAGATGCGGCTTCTGATTATGGATATCGCGAAATTTTCAATTTTTAACTTTCCGCTAAAAATCTCGGATTTTCAAAAATCGGGAAGTTATTGTTTTCACCCCGTTTTACAAAAATCGAGTTTTCATCAGATCTCGACGTTTGAAGGTCACAGGAAGCTTCCCTGACTATTTTTACGATGATGTCCGTACGTCTGTGTGTGTGTGTGTGTGTGTGTGTTTTTTTTTTTTCCCTTTAGGGGGGGGAATCCTTTTTACGGATTCTAGGCATAGATGTTGGCCCGGATATGTGGCGACTCGACGCAGCGTCATACTAAAACTCGACGCTGACGCCCCTACCCACTAAACCCTAAACCCCTTTCTCTTCTATCCTCTGATCCCAAAGAATTCTTTTTCTTTTATTTCAAATTCTGGAAAAGTATTCTCTTTTTTCAGGTCACTTAGAGTAGCGAATGCCGAAACTCCAAAATATATTTTTTCTAGTGGAACAAACTCCTCGACATTTTCGTGATTTAAAGTAAAGACGTCATTACTTTTCACGTACTGAATATTTAAATAGTTGCAATAAATATTTTTCACCATTTTTTCGGTTTCTGATTTTAAAATATGTAACAGTGAGTTTTCCGACTGAAATAACTTATTAAAGTCGACCAAAATTTCTAAAATATACGACATGAACTCAAGATATATCTTAGTAAATTCATCTTCCATTATTTCAAGCATTTCATTAACTGCTACAGTTGGTTCACTAAAGACAGATTCTCTGAGATGCTCATTCAGCGGCGTGTATTGCTCCAGAGCTCGATCAACACATTCTTTCAACGCTAACCAGCGAGTATTTGAAGGTGACAAGATTCTATGCGATTGCACGGAAAAATATTCTTGAAATTCTCGTAGTCGATCTTGTCTAATGCTACTTTTATGAAAATGACTGCTTAATTTTTTTAATAAACTTTCCAACGATTCTGGAAGTTTTTGACACGCTTTTGACGCCACTAAATGAATCATATGACATGAACATTTCACAGTTACAATATTTGGAAAGTCCTCTTTCAATAATGTAAATATAGAATGCTTAGATCCTGCCATTACAGATGTAGTGTCCGATGCAAAGCCGATGAGATTCGCAGATATATTTTTTTCAGCTAGACAAAGTTTCAAACACTCGTATAAATTATTCGCCGTACCGCTGTTTTTTATTTCCACCATGTCCAAAAACCGTGTTGTAATTTGTTATTTTTTTTCGTCAAAAAATATTACCGTGAAAGCACATTGTTTGGTGGTAGTTTCATCAGTCGTTTCATCCATTATCACAGAGTAAAAGCATCCGAGGGTTTGTAATTGTTGATAAAGATCCTCTTTTAAATTAGAACCAAGTACATTATTTATAATCTGAGTTACTTTTGTTCGACGCATAGAAAATTTTTTAGCTATTTCAGAGTCTGGAAATGCTTTAGCTAAACATGGACTCAAAACATCCATAAAAGAAAATGCTATATTTTGAGAAACTAAAATTCCTGCAAATAATAGTTCAGCTTTTCGTACTGATGTTTCAAACTTGCATTTTTCAGGCATTTTTTGAGAAATTTGGATTCCTGTCGAATTGTCTTTATGGGCGTGAGAATTTTTATGCCGTCGAATATCGTTTCTGTGACAAGTAAGGATTTTATCGCAAATCTTACAAAAAGCCATCTCATTTCCATTTTTAGTTTTATCATATTTCATTAACCAACCCTTAAATTCTTCATCCTGAAGCCAACTTCGTTGGAATTTGTTTTTAGTTTGTTTTGATGAGCGTTGTGATTGCGATAGTCTTTTAACTTTTACTTTTTTTATAGTTGCCGATGAATCTGTTTCACTATCACTGCTTGGTGAAGGGAGAGATACAATGTTGCAAATGTCTGATAAATTAGGAGTGACTGGACCTTGACTAGGATTCTTCTTTAACCAGCGATCCATTTTGCAGATTTTATTCTTCTCGTTTGTCTGATTCAGCTAAACTTCCGTCATGAACTAGTTAAAATTAATTAAATAAATATTAGAAGATGAAAAATATAATATTAAATATAAAATACTTACTGTGTGCTTCTTCATCAATTAACGAAAAACTATTCTCAAGAGATGTATCGCTGCTCAAATCTTCATCTGCGTCGACAATATGAACAGGTTCAATACTGATTATAACTCCATCTTAAAAAAATTTTTTCACAAATTAATATTAATAATATTGATTACATTAAAAAACAACAACGAACATTTGTACATTATTTTAAAATAACAATTTGATGATCTATTAATTTTAGAATAATTATTTTATACTTACCAGGTTTAAGAATAAAAAGATAATTGCCAGCAACAGTTCGACGCATTTCATTATTGTCATCAAGTAACGGTATCAATTCTTTAACGTTTGATTGACTCATTTATTATCATGACCAATAATTTACGAGTAAAATTTATGAGTTGAACTCAATTGTCTGATTCAAAGCAAATTTTAAATAGGAATAAACTAAGGAACAAGTAAAATGTAGAATGTAGAAGTGCAAATGTGTAATATGAAAATATAACCTGAAGCTTTCAACGTTAGATCAAGGTGACAATTACTAGTTATACCCGAAAATTCCCCATGGTTGAAATACCCGCTGCCTTACCCGCAAGAGATAAATTTACCCGCAGTTCGGGTAATTACCCGAGGTTTGGTAACCCTGGTTTCTTATAACTTGTTGTGATAATAAAAAAATTTTTAATCAATGTTTTTTTTTCTTTTTTTTTTTTATAACTCAACTCTAAGAGTAGTTGCTTAGGTAGAATTCACTATCCTAGCTAAATATATCTGTGAGATAAAAAAAACCATCAAAAACAATTGATCAGCTGACTTATAAAAAATAGTATTGACAACACCCCACGCGTATGTTTCGTATTATAAATAATATAATAATAGTAAATCAGCTGACGTTAGCATGTTATTATGTAAATTAGTTTTATAGATAAAAAATTCTTTCTGCATGTTTTGACAACAAGATGATTTCTAATCAATTTTTTTGTCTTAACTCAACTCTAGGAGTTATTCCTTATCAACATTTTTTCTATTCCAATTAAATATACCCGAAAGCAAATAGAATTAACTAGAAAAGCCGATCTGCTGATTTATAAAAGAATCCTAAGTATAAAACCCCACGCGTATATTTTATTATTAAGTGAAAATTACTATTTTCGATTAGCTTACATTGTCATTTGATAATACAACTGAGTATATGAAAAAAATTATCTATTGATTATTGATATTTATAATAACAAAATTTCAAAACTTTTTTTTTTTTTTTTTATAATTCAAGACTGAGAGTTATTAGTTAGCTGAGATTTTTTATCCTCGTTGCATATACCTATAAGTTAATAAAACTAACTAAAAATATTAATCAGCTGATTGATAAAAAATATTATAAATAAAAACCCTACGCGTGTTTTATTTTAAGGTGAATACAATAATAATCAATCAGTTGACATTTTTATGTTGTGATATAGGGACCGAGCCTCTAGACTATCACGACAACTAGTGATAGAAATTGTAAGCTAATGGGCAAAAATTTTAAATGTGATTCAATGTTAATTTATTTGTTATTCAAATAAATTAATAAATTGTTTGAAATTTTTTTAACTGTAGAGTTTTGATATATCAAGACATATATAAATATATCAAGTCAGAACCGTCAAATTGACAAACTTGTGAAATTTTATTATTTTTCGCTCAGTACCAGTGGTACTCCAGAGAAAAATGACAGACATACGACGTGTTTAGAGGCGGAATTTTACTTAATAATGTTAAATTTCTTTTAACACATTTAATATCCATGGCCTAATTTTTTTTTTCAACTTTCTGAATTATTTTTCCTTCCAATACGACCAATTAATACTGGTCAAAAAGCATATTTTATTATTTATTCTATTATTTAGTAAAAAAATACATAAAATATTTAAATACTTTTTGCCCATTTAGTGCTTACGTTAAACACCAGGGCGCGCCACTTCAGACAGATAAGGTGCCTCTACAGTTAGCGCTCGGTCCCTATAGGGATTGAGAAAGAACTGTAGAGGCAGCACTACTGCTGAAAGTAGAGCACCCTGGTGTTAAAAATGTAAAGCATAGTGATGTAAGCAGTGTAATAAGTAGTATTAGTTGAAATAAATTATGAAAAAAATAATTAAATTCTGGTTCTTGTCTGTCAAAAATATCCATATTAGGGGTCAAAATGACATAAAAAGAAAAAAATTATTCGAGTCAGGACACGTTTTGAATGATGTAGAAACAGAAGATTCAAATAAACATTCAACCATAACTTGCTCAGTTGTCGCTCAAACCAAAGTTTCCGTTATTTACAGTATAAAAATTGATGTTAGTTGATAAAGTTTTTTTAAAATTATTTTCAATATTCATTAATTGACGAAATTTATAATTAAATATAAACTTGGTAAAAAGATATCTGAACAGAAACAGTTTCACTGTAAAAAATTGCGCCAAGTCCACGTTCATAAAACTCATCTCAATAACATTATTGTACAAAAAAAATTAGATTCGTTTCAATAATTTTCATTCTCTACAAAAAAATGTGAAATACAAAAAAATACCAAGAAACCGTCATAATGTTGAAAAAATTGAAAAACAATTTGTTGAAAATTAAAAAATTATAAAAAAAATTTTTTATCGTACTTGGCGCGCGTCATTGAGTACCCCAAATTTTTTCGGAAGAATTTCTACTGAAGAAAAATCAATTTCGCTTGAATATATTTATTTATATAGATTTACATTAGTTAAGTATACTGAACTCATTAAAAATAACACCGCTTAGTGTATTAATTATCAGTTTTAGTGAATAAACCCGTTTTTAAAATTTTTTTTTAAGATCAATTATATATGATTATATATAATTCTATATAATTATATATGATTATATATAATTCTATATAATTATATATGATTATATATAATTCTATATAATTATATATGATTATATATAATTCTATATAATTATATATGATTATATATAATTCTATATAATTATATATGATTATATATAATTCTATATAATTATATATGATTATATATAATTCTATATAATTATATATGATTATATATAATTCTATATAATTATATATGATTATATATAATTCTATATAATTATATATGATTATATATAATTCTATATAATTATATATGATTATATATAATTCTATATAATTATATATGATTATATATAATTCTATATAATTATATATGATTATATATAATTCTATATAATTATATATGATTATATATAATTCTATATAATTATATATGATTATATATAATTCTATATAATTATATATGATTATATATAATTCTATATAATTATATATGATTATATATAATTCTATATAATTATATATGATTATATATAATTCTATATAATTATATATGATTATATATAATTCTATATAATTATATATGATTATATATAATTCTATATAATTATATATGATTATATATAATTCTATATAATTATATATGATTATATATAATTCTATATAATTATATATGATTATATATAATTCTATATAATTATATATGATTATATATAATTCTATATAATTATATATGATTATATATAATTCTATATAATTATATATGATTATATATAATTCTATATAATTATATATGATTATATATAATTCTATATAATTATATATGATTATATATAATTCTATATAATTATATATGATTATATATAATTCTATATAATTATATATGATTATATATAATTCTATATAATTATATATGATTATATATAATTCTATATAATTATATATGATTATATATAATTCTATATAATTATATATGATTATATATAATTCTATATAATTATATATGATTATATATAATTCTATATAATTATATATGATTATATATAATTCTATATAATTATATATGATTATATATAATTCTATATAATTATATATGATTATATATAATTCTATATAATTATATATGATTATATATAATTCTATATAATTATATATGATTATATATAATTCTATATAATTATATATGATTATATATAATTCTATATAATTATATATGATTATATATAATTCTATATAATTATATATGATTATATATAATTCTATATAATTATATATGATTATATATAATTCTATATAATTATATATGATTATATATAATTCTATATAATTATATATGATTATATATAATTCTATATAATTATATATGATTATATATAATTCTATATAATTATATATGATTATATATAATTCTATATAATTATATATGATTATATATAATTCTATATAATTATATATGATTATATATAATTCTATATAATTATATATGATTATATATAATTCTATATAATTATATATGATTATATATAATTCTATATAATTATATATGATTATATATAATTCTATATAATTATATATGATTATATATAATTCTATATAATTATATATGATTATATATAATTCTATATAATTATATATGATTATATATAATTCTATATAATTATATATGATTATATATAATTCTATATAATTATATATGATTATATATAATTCTATATAATTATATATGATTATATATAATTCTATATAATTATATATGATTATATATAATTCTATATAATTATATATGATTATATATAATTCTATATAATTATATATGATTATATATAATTCTATATAATTATATATGATTATATATAATTCTATATAATTATATATGATTATATATAATTCTATATAATTATATATGATTATATATAATTCTATATAATTATATATGATTATATATAATTCTATATAATTATATATGATTATATATAATTCTATATAATTATATATGATTATATATAATTCTATATAATTATATATGTGATTCCATATATAATCATATATGATCATATACAATTATATATGATTATATAGAAACATTTTTTCTCGGGAAAGCTATCATTTGGTTATTTGGTTCGCCCTTATTGTGTTTTATGTATGTAAATGTATATATTTTTTAGCGATAATTATTTATGATTTAAACAATTAAGAGAGAAAGGAAATTTTTGTGATAAGCATATTATTTCTTTTAAAAGAATATTTATGGTTTAGTTTGTTATCATCATAAAGGTCTTGATAAGAATGAATGACTTTTGGTTTTACAATTTTTTACGGTAAATTTTTTATGTCAAATTTTCGGAAGAGGGTTTAATAGTTTTCTAATTTGATAAATTTGGTCGGTCACATTTGTCCATTGAATTATTTGTAATTAATCTAGTGATAGCACTGTTATAATTAATAATTTATTTATAAAGTACCCAATTTTATGTCCAGTGTGATTTCAAATATAAAAAAAATTATTCAGCCAAAGTTTTTTATTCATAATAATTCATATATCTCGGTGGTCGCATATTAACTGCAGTAATTTATTAATACGTGTAATAAAGAGTATTTACTACTATTACCATTATATAAAACATCATATAAATAAGACATCCAAATAAATTTGAAAAAAAATTTGCAACCTCAAAATACCGTTCTGCTTACGGTAAATACACACTCGGTTTTTTATAGGTTGTATCAATTTTTTTTCGGTTTCTTACAATAATTTTATTTTTTCTTAACAATAATAGTTCAATTTTTTCTCTACTATTTCTATAAGGCGTGTAGAACTAGAATTACAGTATTAACCCGGAAAAAATGTTTGAATTCGCGCTTCGCGACAAGTAGTGTCACCTGCTGGACGCAATCCAAAGCATCACATAGTTAACTCGTGGTTCGCCCCTAGATATCTAGTCTGCGGCGCAAACTATCCCCTTGAAGCTACAGTTTATGTAGAAATAATTCCAGCGCACCCTGGCGGGTCTAGGCGCAAGTTGTGAAATATCTCTTTCTAACTGTAGTTTCCCATCTATAGAAGGATAACCATGCATTCTCGAATTATTTAGTCTGTGGCATGTCACTTTCTCCATAAGAAAAAAGTCAGAATCTAAAAATCTGGGTCGCTATAGTTTGTGCTAGTGAATTTAATTAATTTTAAATAGAATTCATTATTTTTAATAAGCATTATTAATTAATATTGATAATATAACACATAAAGTATTATTATAGAGTATTATTGAAGGAAAAAAAGGTCTGTAGAATTAATTTAAATTCGCAACCTCAAAAAACCGTTCTGCTTACAGTAAACACAGTCGGTAGTCTGGCGCTTCGTTTACAACGGGATTTTTGAACGGACCTTGGCGCCAGATTCTACCGAATCTGTGGATTATATTAAAATTAGCCGACGTCCAACAATTTTTGCATTTTTTTCAACAATTAAATTGCAAGTCAAAAAATACTTTTAAAAAATTGCACGTATAATTTTTTAAATCTTCGACATCTGAAATTTTTTATTTTGATTTTTTTAATAAAGAAAATTATAAAAATTTTCAGCAACAGTCCTCAGTCAACGTTCGTACTGAACAGACGTGTCTTTGGAAAACTCCGTTCTACGAGTGTGTAGTGCTCATATTAGTGTACAATTATACTGTCAATCTCAACTGTTGAAGGTGTTCGATAATCCGTGACTACTGTGCCTCTATATAATCGTATCTATACAACGCGGCGAATCTCTGTACCAAGAGATTTATCAACCGTCCCAATGGTAGCTTCACTAAACTGTACCCAGGCCCTCCTAACCGAAAACGTCCCGTCTAAAGAACAAGCCATCATCTTAGACTCTGTCGATGGTGTACAAATCCACGAATATGCAGTCGCATTAGGGAGCAAAATTGGACCAGAAAACATCCGATATCTTTCAAGGATCGCGAATAACCGAGTATGTATTTATCTGTCAACAAAGGAGGTGGCTGACAACCTCATCGAAAACCACAAAACAGTAAAGGTGAGAGACACTGATATTTATATACGATCCTTAATCTCTCGAAACAAAAGATTAATCTTGTCTAATGTCCCACCAATAATCCCCAATGACGTTATCATTGAAAAATTAAAGGAATCCGAAATTAATCCAGTCTCAAACATTTCAACGCTCCGTGCAGGATTAAACATTCCCGGATACCAACATATACTAAGCTTTAGACGACAAGTATTTATTAAACCCGAAGAAGCTAACAACATTCCAACACTTTGGAAAATAGACTTCGATGACACATCCTACTACGTCTATTCCTCTCTTGACACAATGCTTTGCTTCAATTGTAAAGAGGAGGGGCATTTAGCGAAAGCCTGCCCAATAAACCCCCAGAGTGACGCAGATAAGACTAAAATGACAACGACCTCGCACTCTTCACAGGAAAATACGGTCACTCAAAAACCTACCTTCCCCTCTCTGCCATCTAGAACCTCAACTCTTATTGCACCGAATAACACTACAAAACCACCCGCGGACATAAACAATACAAGCCCTTCCACCAAACGACCAAGGTCAGATGGGTCCTCGCAATCGTCGGTGTTGACCCAGGAACAGTTATTCGCAAAGCCAAAAACCACCGAACAACTAAGACTAGCTAAAAAAGTTAAGCCAGATTCTCAAATTCTCTCCTTACCAACTTCGATCGAAGTAGCAATGCAAAGTACCCCTGCTGATTTCCCGTACTCGTATACACAACTATCTAATTTCCTAGAAGATGCGCCTAAGATCAAATGTATTGAGGAACTCTTGGCAAAACACAAGTTCAGTGCAGCTGACACTGTTGTGATGCTAAGAAAACTGTATCTCCACCTCGAGAACCGAAAACAAAAACGTCGCTTCACCCGAATTATCAACAGAATCGAAGGAAATGTTATTGACGATACATCTTCACAAAGCTCATATGGCTCCAGTGGCAACCTGATGGATCTAGAGGAGTCAATATCTGACTTGGCATCGACAAACTCGCAAGGATCAATTTAACTGCTATTTAAACTCCGATATTCTTAAACCCCTGGCTTCCTGTGATATAACCTAACCTCAATGCTTATCTTACAGTGCAATATGAACGGCTTCTTTGCAAAAAAAGAATACTTTGAACTTCTGATAAAAGAATCTGATTACGACTGCATTTGCTTACAAGATACCAATTTCAAAGAAAATTTCTGCGCAACCATCCACGGATATCAGGTGGTACATAATAATCGGAGTTCCTCGATGAGAGCCAGCGGAAGAGTAGCAATCTACATTAAGGAGAAATTAATCTCAGAAACGGTACAACTTAACACCCCTCTAGAAGCAGCAGCCGTGAAAGTGCGATCAGCTCACTCATTCACTATCTGAAATATTTACCTCCCAAACAGCAGACCATTAAATAAGAACGAACTACTGGACATAGCCCACCAACTGCCCACACCTTACATCATTTGCGGAGATTTTAATGGACATAACTCATTATGGGGATCTGAAAGTACAGATGGTCGAGGCAAAACCATAGAAAATTGGTACAATGAGCTTGACACGGTTATTCTTCTCAATAATGGGTCAAGCACCCACTTTAACGTTAAAACTGCTAAACAAAGTTCCATTGACCTCACGTTCGCTTCTTCTACCATAGCAACCGACCTCGAATGGACCGTCCGAGAAGACAATTTCAGCAGTGACCATTACCCAATTGAAATCGACTTCCAAAGGATTAATAACGAACCATCATTCCTAAAAAATAGATAATAAAGAATGCTTACTGGAAACTATTCTTCAGCATTCTTATCAACAAGAAACTGTCTCTTCCCGATCCTTCGTCTTTCATCAATATGACAGCTAATGAAATCATTACACCCTTCATTGAAACCATCACCGCAGCAGCTAACGACTCCATCCCCAAATCATCGGGGTCAAAGCGCCGGAAAACAGTACCATGGTTGAACTCTGAATGCCAAGCCGCAATCAAAGACTCAAAAAAAGCCTTTCGTAAGTATAAAAATAATCCTACCGAAGAGAGCATGATAGCGTTCAAAAAAAGACGAGCTGTAGCACGCCGTACCGTAAAATCAAGTAAAAAAGATTGCTGGAACAACTTTATCTCTACAATAAATGATCAAACACCCTCAGCAATCGTATGGAACAAAATCGAACGAAATTCTGGTAAGCATTCTCCCCTTTACGCACCGACCATCATAGATCCTAATGGCGAAATAATTGACGATACCCAGAAAACTGCCAACATCCTGGCTGAAGCATTCGCTTCAAATTCAAATAGCTCCAACCACAACAAAAATGAGTACTTCATCTCACCTAAACAGACTCTTGATAATGATACAGCAGACAATCCCGACCCTATCAACAACCCCTTCACCTTCCACGAACTATCACAAGCTATCTCCAAGAGCCGTAACTCTAGCCCTGGACCGGACGGCATTCCAAACGATTTCATCAAGAACCTCCCTCATGATTACCTCGAGTACCTATTGGCAATCTACAATCATCTATGGAAGTTACACTCTTTTCCCGATCAGTGGAGAGAAGCCACGGTTATCCCAATCCTGGAGCCTAATAAAGATCGTACAAAAACATAGAACTATAGACCGATTTCGCTCACCTGCAATATATGTAAATTATGGAAAAAAATGATCTGCCGGCCAATCAGATGGCGACTCGAAAAAGAGGGATTGCTCTCACCTCATCAGTATGGATCACGCAACTTCAGGTCTACCACCGAGTACTTAGTCACTGTCGAAGCTGATATGTGCGAGGCCCTAGCAGACAATGCACACCTCCTCATGTTATCCTTAGAGATAGAAAAAGCATATGAGAGAACTAAGATTCCTAAAGTTATAGAAAATATGAACTCGTTAGGATTTTCGGGCAATCTTATAGCCTTTATTACCAACTTCCTAACCCACCGTTGCATGAAAGTAAGGATCAATGGAACCCTTTCCGACCTAGTTTCCATCAACGGACTACCACAAGGTTCAGTACTCAGCGTCATTCTCTTCATAGTCACAATCAACCATGCCCTACAAATCGTACAGTCTCCGCTGCGTGGACGCCTATTCATCGATGACTATTCAATAACGTACTGGGGAAAAAATATCGAGTTCACCTTTCACATTGTACAACAAGCTCTGAACAACCTGCAAACTTGGGCAGAAAGCTGCGGCTTTACATTTTCACCGACCAAATCGGAACATATGATAGTCGGGAACCACAGTAAACCCAAAAAAAAGAATCTCCAACTCTATTTATTTAAATAGACCAATTTATTTAATAACCAACCTCTACAGAAACGGGATGCGATCAAAATTCTGGGACTCACGATCGACCGAAAACTCACATGGAGGGCCCACGTCGAAACCTTGAAAAACTATTGCCAAAATCGCTTACGTATTATAAAGGTCTTAGCAGGAAAGAAATGGGGAAGCAGCACCGAAGCCTTGTTGAGAATATATAGAAGTTTCATCAGAACGAAGCTTGACTACGGGGCCATAATATACGATTCAGCTAGCTCCTCGCTATTGAACAAGCTCCAAACCATCACAAACTCTGCATGCCGTATCTGTCTTGAAGCCTTTAGAACTAGCCCGACCTACAGCCTGCTCGCGGAAGCTGGAGAACTCCCCCTATCTATCAGAAGGAAAGAACTTTGTCTTAAATATGCCCTCGCTATATCCACGACATCTAACAACCCCGCATTCCACTGTATCTATACAAACGCAGCACCTAATCGCTACCTCGAAAGCTCTACTCCACAACCACTTAGGATTCGAGTATCACAATACTCTGCAGAACTCGGAATTACCCTACCAACTGTGTATAAGCGTTCTTTAGGATTCCACCCTCCATGGCATTCCTTAGACATCCCTGTAAATATGGAACTCATCGACCAAGATCGCCTAACAACAGCTCCAGAGACCTTAAGATTACTCTTCTGCGAACTTCGTGACAAATATTTACCCTGAGTCGAATACTACACCGATGGATCAGTTGTCAAGGGAAAATCGGGATATGCAATAATTTCCAACTCTAGTACAATAGCGACTAGACGAGCTAATGACAACAACTCCATCTTTACATGTGAGTCTGAAGCGATCTTACATACACTAGAAATAATCAAAGAACGACAAGATACCGCAAAGAGCACCGTCTTCTCAGATTCATTGTCTACCTTAAGGGCCATTAAGAACCAGTTTACCACAAATCCTATCATTCAAAACATCCACCAAGCTCTGGATCACCTCAGATCTCAACAAAAACATGTAAGCTTCGTCTGGACCCCAGCCCATGTAGGAATTCCGGGAAATGAACTGGCGGACGAGGCGGCCAAGGCCGCAACATCCGAAGATTATCTATTGATTACACCTCTGACCCTTACTGAAGCCTACAAACTGATCCACAGCACAATTAAATACCATCGGAACACTATCTGGCAACAATCAAAAAGTAAACTACATGACTTTCGAGAAAACATCTTCGAGACAGCTCCAACATTTAGTAGATGGGAGCAGCGAGTATTAACGTAAATCCGTATAGGCTATACGCACCTCAGCCACTCTCACCTATTTTCAAAAGAGCCCCACACCACCTGCCAAAGATGCAATGCCCCATTTACCGTCAAACACCTAATGATCGAGTGCAAACAATACGAACAAGACAGTATATAAGCTGGCCTACCGAACGAGCTTACAGGAACCCTAATGGACAACAATGGAGGTAAAAAAGTCATCACTTTCCTAAAGAATGTATCGTTGTTTCCTTTAATGTAAATTATCTTTTCATGTAGTCGCTAATGACCTAGATGTCACAAAGCAACTTGTAAACAAATAAACAAATAATACTAATAAAAATTTTCAGATGTAGGCTAATTTAATTTTCATTAAAAAAATGACACTGAGATCAGCTGACATTTGATAATTTTTTTAATTTTTATAACAAATAAATTATCATAAAAAAAAATACTTTTGAAAATTTGTACAAATAAGTTTTTTAAATTTCTACATGCGAAAATCGGAAAAGTTGTAAGATGTCTTTTGATTCAGTATCGTAAAAAGTTTCGAAGTCTAGAATTAAAATTTTTTTTTAATTTTCAGTGGAATAGAGAAACTTGATTGTTACGTGTGAGCCTACTCAGGTGTTTATATGGCTCTGCTATCAGTACCAAGTCAAGCTCTAGTTCTCGCACGGATTGCATGAGTAGGTCATGCGCTGCCTCACAATGGTTGAGATTGAGCTGCAGTATCCTCATGCTTGCTTGTTCGTCAACTTCTGGAGTGCATTCTGAAATACCGGGCACTTATGGGTACCGGCATGGTGGGCAACATTCTCTGCACTTTCAATCTCAGCACATAGTGCACATTTGGCTGGATTTTCACAATCAGCAATCTTGTGCCCTTCTTGTCCGCACCTGATGCAAAGCCTAGACCGATCGACTTTACTTTTGCACTGGGATCCGAAGTGCCCAAAGTGCCAGCATTTGAAGCATTGGACAGGTCTCTTCGTTGCTCTTATTCGGCAGTTGGCCCAACCAATTCTCACTTTGCTGTTTCCTTCTAGTAGCTTCTGTGCAGTTGTCGCTGGTAGCGTCACTGTAGCAGTCTGAGTACCTCTGTAGGCTTTACGGATCTTGATCGACTCCAGAGGTATTTCACAGATTTCTCCGGCTTCTTTTTTCAGTGCAGTTTGAATGTCTGCCTTCGTCGTGTCGTCATTGACGTCTCGGATCTCGATAGTCTCCTGTGGCCCTTTGCATATCACTTTGGCTTCCTCTTTAAGGATGTCCGCGATGGTCTTTTGTAGGACTTCGCCTCTATCAGCACTCTTTCTCGAAAGTGTGATCAGCATGTCCCCGGTATTGGTCTTGTGGATTTTTTCCACAGTCGTACGAACCTGTTCATCAGGGACGGACTGCTTGATTCGACGCAGAATCTCGGCGTATTTCTCCTTCTCGGCAGGGCGAATGATCAGTGCGTCGGGTCTGATCCATTTGCGGGGTTTTTCCTGCTTACGCTTCGGCCTGGGCTCCTTCGAAGTCTGCTTTAGGAGCTGCTCTTCGGCTAGTCTCCTCTTCTCCTTCCTTGATTGGACGTTTTGCCAGGCAGCTGCGTCTTTATTTTCGGCGTTCTGCTTCGTCACGTCTTTCGGAGGACTTGACTTCAGGTCCTTCTTCTTTGCCACTCGCCTTTCTGTTGGATCTGGCGAGTTTCGGTCCTTCTTCTTATTAGACTTGGGAGCACCTTCACTCTTGTCGTCAGCAACAGATTTACCGTCACCGTCGGCACCGGTGTCCATTGATTCCTCAGTCTCAAAAACAGCTTGACTGCCTTTCTCTGGCGTAATGCGAGGCGTTAGTCGTCGTGATGACTGCCATTCCTCGTCCAGTTTCTTGTATCTTCTAAGAGCATTGACTACACCGGTTGTCTTGGTCTTAATCTCCTTGTGGATGTTGACCTTAGTTTGGACAAATTTTTGTAGCTCAATGGTCAGCTTTTCAAGACGCTCCAGCGCTTGCGTTCTCTTCATTTCAGCACTTGCTTCAATCGCTGCTGGTTGGGCATGAAGCCCGTTTCCACTCTTGTTTGTTTCCAGTAAATTACTCATGTTTTTTGATTCACCAGCGCATCGTACGGAGCGGAACGGGTTGTTATAACTAGGAACGGGTGTACCCTCGAAGATAGTGCTCCTACCCCAGTTCCCTGAGGCATAGCCGACACTTAGCCAGTCCCGGAATAAACGGACGGACTAGACTCGCTCGGGGCAGTGAAGATTCCGATCTCTAACACTCACTGCGTACTATCTGATCAAGGCCCGAAGTGACTGGCTCCTGATCCACTACTGCAACTCACACCTCGGCAGAGCAAGCTCACATCAGCCGTGGCCTGCATCGTCGGAAACTACGATACAGGTTCCGGACACTAGTGTGACCAACCCATTAAAGGGGAGTTTTGTCAACGGGAGCGTATTTTGTTTGGTTATTGTGCTTG
>CAJNRD030001116.1:6286710-6300776 GCA_905319865.3 Cotesia congregata
TTTTTTATGTTTTAAGAGCCCTCACCAAAGGACAGCTCAAAAAAAATTTTTTAAGAGGTCACTCCAAATTTTTCAAAATTTCAATATTCGTCAAAAATCGAATTTTTTTTTTTTTTAATTTTTTTTTCTCGTTATGTATAATTTTACAGACCTAAAAAAAATAAGTTTCTGAAAGTTTCAATTCAAAATTTAAATTCTGAAAGGTCGCTCATAATTTTTTTTATTTTTCGTTAATTAGTCATATCGCCGACTTTAAGAGTTGGGAGTGGTACGTTGGGGTCTTTTTGGTTTGAAAAAATCTTTGTTCCGTCGTACGATTAGTTTTATTAGAAAAATTTAAATTAATTAAACAATTTTATATTTTTTATTCTATAGTCAAAATTATTATTTAAATTATGTATTTAAGTATTTTAAGTTATTTAGAAAAAAAGGTTCATTCATTTATTCAACTTTATTTATGAGTGTAAATTTCCCAGTTTATGTATTGCAATAGCAGTCTAGACAATTTTTTGTCTTTTTATATTCTTGCTATTTTCTAGCTTTAGAATAGAAAATGAATTTTTAATGCTCATTTTTGGAATATCTTCTTAAATAATTTTTAATCTGCTTATGGTCATAAATTTGATACCTGAGTTATATTACTCTGGGTTTTTACTCTTGGTAAATTTTGTATTTTTAATCTTTTCATTGCTAACTAAGTTTAGAAATATTTTCTGTAAACGTATCGCCCATCCAGGTAAAATCTTAACATCCCTATTCCCTTTCCTGCTTATTTTTCAAAACTGCATATTAAGGAAATATTAAGTTTTTGGGGACTCACATATTGTAAATTGTCTTCATTTTAATTCTGTTTAAAATAAATAGTACTAATTTTAAACAGCCGTTTAGAAAAAGATTTTTTATTTTTGCGGGCAAAACGGGGTACTCCTTAAAGAAAGTCAAAAATAATTTTGACACAAAATCAGTATCAGCTTTGAGAAAGTCAAATTCTTGCGAGCAATTTCGCTACAAACACTCACTTTTGACCTGATGCGTATGAGAGTGAACTTATAAGGCAAATTTTTTTTGAAACTTATTGTATTTTTTAATAATTATTGTATCTATAATGGAAAATGAAAAATTTAATAGTGAGCTCACTATTATTTTTTCTAGAAAAAACCATGATCATGTAGAAGTTGAAATAAATTATTTTCTATGCATAATACCCATAAAGAAGTCTGAATTTTTCCCGATTTTTAACCTGCTGTATCTCAGTGAAAAATTATCGTATTGCAAATCTAAAAAGATACATTTTAAAGCTTTAAAACTTCATGATTATAGTTTATAGATTTTCAGACAAACAATTTTAGCTAAAAATGGCATGAAGGAGAATTTTTTCAAAATTTTTTTTACGCCTCAAAGGCTTAGAAAAATCTTTTCGTTTCATGACTTGACAGGTCCTCATAGAAAATTCATTCCAGCTTCCGAAAGTGTTTTCTAATTTGCTGTGCAACCATTGGTAGCTGAAATATTAATGATTGAATACAAATGGGCTTTTGTGAAAATATTGCTTTCATGAAAGTAATATAATTTTCTTTAATTATGTTTTATGAATTTTCTTGAATTTAGGAAAATTTTAATCATCTTAAATCTTAATTAATTATATTTTTAGGATTTACAAGTATTGACAGTATTTAACAGTTTAAATCCTTTCAAATCCTGTTAAATCATATTTTTAGAATTAAATAGTATTTAACAGAATTAAAAAATTTGAATCATGTTGAATCCTTTTGAATCATATTTTCAGGATTGGATAGCATTCATGAGGATATAAATTTTTTTAATTCTATCAAATTCTTTTTTTTAATCAAGATTATGTTCTGTTTAATGAACTGAAGAAACCTATCAAAGTTAAAATACTGGCTAATGAAGGTGAATTCGATTTGTTAAAGTTAAGTAATATGACATAGATCTTGCTTTCTTCATTATAATTTGTAATTTATTACTTGATGGATATTTGGGAATATTCATTAATTTTAAATATTATTGCCCAACAATAAGTAATTCTGATTGCTATTTAATTTCAGATTCAGAAGATTCTTTGTTGCCATTGTGTAATAAATCAAAAAAACCACCAATTCGAAAGCATTTTTCGAACAGTCCAGTCTTTACGAAAGAGTCTAAAAAATGAGCGAATGAAGAAACCGAAGAAGAGGGATGTTCTCAGGAAAAGGTAAGTATTTATTGATTGTTTTTATGTAATAATAGACACGAAATGTCATCTAAAGCGACATTTGTCTCTGTAATGTTTTCATAACTCGAAAATTAACTCTCAACTTTCGGTAATTTTGTTTTTCAGAAAAGATTATCGCATGCGAAAGCAAATGTAATAGAATCAAGTGACGCGCTATATGCATCAGATGCAGAGGTAATAATTTATATGAACTTAGAATTATAATAATCTTCATTATTATAATTAATTATTATTATTTATTTATAAATAAACAATAATTAAAAAAATTAGAAAAACGGTTCACCCTAAAGGCCATCCCTGCAACTTCCCGCTAATTCCATACTTGGGCACTTAAAATTGTACTTATGACATTTTTGAGCTCAAAATATAATTTATGTGATATTTTGAGCTCACTGAGTTCGAAGAGATAATATTTCGATGCATTTGAGCTCTCCTAGCTCGAAAGTCTGAGAAGTTTCATTAGAAAGTAGAAAATAGTAGAACACTATTTTTGGAATTTTCAAATCGCAATAACTTTTGAATGGATCAACCGATTTTCACGCGGTTGGCGGCATTCGACGCAGTTTTATCATCCTCATAAGTTATTTTCAGGTTTTAATTGATCGAACCGAAAATTTCAGAGTAATCCTGAAAAAACACTTTTTTCTGTTTTTTTTCGTTCACGATAACTCACAAACGAATCAACCGATTTTGACCGGACTGGCGGCGATTGACGCGGTTTTTTTATGTTAAGAGCTGATTAGTTTTTGGAATTGATCGGTAAAGCCGTTTAAAAATTATTCCAAAAAAACCACTTTTCAAAAAAATGTTTTTTGTAGTTTTTTTGCGATTTCTCAAAATCTATTGGACCGAATCGTTCCAAATTATATTCAAAATTTAAGTTTGGTCAAGCCCTTTCGAATGGCACCAACCGCGATCAAATCGGTCACGCCGTTCAAAAGTTATAAGCGGTTCACATACTTTCACACACACACATACATACAGACACCGTGACAACCTCGCGGGGATAGTCAGGGAAGCTTCCTGTGACCTTCAAACGTCGAGATCTGATGAAAACTGGATTTTTGCAAAACGGGGTGAAAACAATAACTTCCCGATTTCTGAAAATCTTCGATTTTCTTAGCGGGAAGTTAAAAATGTTTCATAATTATAACAAGTTTAAATATTGTTTGTTTTCAAAATAATAATTCCAAGAATTAATATTATTTCAGTCCTGAATTCATTTTTTTCTAATTTTGATGTCGTTTTCGAAATCCGAAGTTGTTGTTTCTTTTCGGAGAAAAAATAAAATTAATGATCAAGTGAGTTAATGTTTATATTGATCATGCAAATTGAAATTTTGTCATTAATTTTCAATACACTTCACAATTTCCATCTAGAAAATTACTCAATCTTTTGGACTATTCTTATTTCATTTGAATTTTACAACTTAATGTAATACATGGTAACTTGATAAATCTATATCAAAAAACCGTTATCCACTTATACCAAAAATTATAAATATTTTAACGTAAAATTTTCTTTTTCCGTTAATAAATCAGTTAAACTTGAAGTGAAGAGCTCAATTTCTAGAAATATTTATTATGAATGAAAGCAAAATAAGATTATATATATACTTTGTTACTAATTTCAGATGCATGCAAGTAAACCATCTTTTATAAAAGAATATTAACAAATATAAATAATGCTGTGAAGCGGGAAAGAATAGGAGTTACGGATAATTATTACGTGAAGCGTTCCAACATTCACGTAACAGGATATTTTGGTAGCAAAGGATTGAGAAAGGATTGTGGAGAGGATCATCTTAATGTGAGTGTATAGAATATGCGAGAAAAAATTATTAGATAGCTCGGACTAGGATTCGAACCCAGAACCTTCCGAAGACATGTCGGCTACTCTACCATTTGAGCTATCCGGTCTATACTTATTCTTATATATAAGAAAACGCTTCGGTACACTTTTGAAAAGCTAAATAATATAACAAATATTTTATACTAATGCTCGTTACTATTTTTTTTATGTTGCACTTGTAATGTTTCCTTAAGTTTTTAATGTTTAATTTTCTAATATATTATTTCAATCTACAGTCCGATAAAGAAATACAACCAAGTCCAATCTCAGAAACAGGACAAAATTCAATCGCAAAACAATACGAAGTTCAACCCCAGAAGCAAGACGAAGTCGAACCCCAGAATACAGAAAACAATCAAGCAGCGCCACGCGTATCATGTATGTGTAAGTGTGTGTGTGTATTTCTTATTTCAGTTTATTCGGACATTGTGACTGACCGGTTCGTACGTATTTAAATTCGTTTATTTAAATATTAACTATTATAATAAGAGTAATAAATAATTTTCTTTATAATAATTATTAACTTTATTATATCCATTATTATTAAGTATGAAAATGAAACTTGGTTTATTGAATAAACTAATAAAGTAAAAGAAGTAAGTAAATTAAAAAAAATAATTTTAATACTGATAGTTATATTAAAAATAACAGGTACCTAATAATTGTAAATATTTTACAAAATAAAACATACAATCATTTAAAAAATGTACAAAGACAAAAGGTTTATAAAATTGATTCAAGCTTTTGTTCTAGTGAAAATGATTTAAATATTGGGAGAAAATTTAACATGAATGTGTAGATCTCTAAATAAGTATAATTCAAATTAAATTCAGTTGTTTTGCATAAAAATAAAAAATAAGTGAAAATTGCCTGATCTGTTTCTCTTGTCATCAATTATTTTCTTATTTAAATATTAACAATTATTAGATGTGCTGATTTAAAAAAAAAAAAAAAAAAAAAAGATTTATTTTCAATTATTCAATTAGTATGATTAATACATATTTATAGATGGAGGATAATGAAATAAATTAAATTTATGCTATTGTGACCTATTGTGACTGCACGATTCCTGAAGCGAGGGAAGTGATTGACTTAGGTAAATTGATTTTTATTTGAACAATAATTATTTTAATTGCATTAAAACTTACTTAAATAATTTTATATTTTTATAGAATCCTTGAAAGATTTTATAAGCGCTAAAATGAGAGAACAAGCTGAGTCAGTTAAACGTTATTTAATAAATGAGAATAAAAGCTTGCAGTACGATATCAAAAAATATGTTGATGAAATCAAAAATACATTGAGCGTGTTCAGCCGAACTAAGTCCTGATTAAACTTAGTATGATATGTATAGTATAGTAGATAGATATATGTATAGCAGGGAATGCTTTGACTATACTTAGGCTAACTAAGTTTATTCAGGACTTAGTTCGGCTGAACACGCTCATTGATAGCGAACAAAGTAGCTACAGATCCTTAACAAAGTGCATCAAGTGCGATTGAAACATTGAATGTGGAGCTTCCAATAAAAAATCTTGTGGCCTTTCAGAAGTTTGATACTGACTTAACAGAGAAAGCATCAAAAAGAGAGACATTGGTGAATATTATACACATCGTTATACTATTTTGTTATAGTAACGTTTAAATTAAATCTATATAAATTAACTATTATAATTATTTCCAGCTTGCATTTTTCCGGATCAAAATTTTTGGTGAAAAAACAGCGAAGGATGCATTTGTAAAATGACATCTGCACTGATGACCAAAAATGTTGAAAAAAATTACTCCGGTACTGGGAAAAGAATAAAAGGCGTGGAAAAACTTAATTTTAGCGCAACAGAAACATTTAAATGTATGGAAGGTATGAAAATGATTTTTATATAATTGTGTTTTTTAATGTATCAAATTATTTATTTATTTTTTTATTGCAGATGTCGTCAAAGAGAAACTTGGTGACTGTGAAGATTGCAAAAATTTTGCTGAAAAAGTTGGCCGGTGGTTTTCAGGGCAAGGAGATCGAGAACAGGGTCGAAAACAAAGATCCTTATCTTTATAATCTATTTAATATAATAATATTATAATAACATTATTATTAAAATAATTAATATTAATATAATTATAATTATTAATTATAATTAATATAAAATTAGTATTAAAATTAACAATAAAATTATTAATACATAATAATCCTTATAAAAATAATGAAGCAATAATAATAATAATTTCAAAGTCACGAATGAGTCATATGTCTCATTATTTCACACTTCCTGAAGTAAGATTCTGACGTAAAAATATGACGTAGTCATGACGTCAGTATTATGTCTTCATGACATTTATGACGTCAATATGACGTACCTGTGATGTCTATATCATGAATCATGATAATGATGTCATTATGACGTAAAAGTGATGTAAAAATTGTACCTCAGAAAAAGTATTTAAAAAAAAATTTCTCAAAAATAAAAAAATTGCAATTTCGAAATCAATTATAGTATTGTGGACTTATTACAAGCTTTGAAACACAAGATATATGTAAATACTTGATGAAAAAATCTTGAGGTATGCTGGGTTCGAACTCGGGTCCTCACGTGTCGAAGTCTGGAACGCTGCTCACTTGTCCAAGTAACGATTCGTGTCACTTAATGACTAACTTTTATGTGTTAACCCTTACATGACGAAAAATACTTATTTCATAATTTTTTCTGAGATTAAATGGATTTTAAGAGCTGGAACCGTATACAATTCAAGTCTAATAATTTATACAATTTCATAAAATTTCATTAAAACTCATGAAATTTTATAAAGTTCTATAAAACTTTGTAAAAACTCTTATTAAAGGCTCGCTACTGAAACTTGCGATAATGAATAGGCAATTTATAAATTTTTATAAAAATTGATTTAATCTTACACTTTCAAAAATTTTCGTGTAAAAGCGGACACAGAACTTTACATGGTTGAGCGAAATTTTTTCAGAGTAAACGATATATCCGTGTCACTTGAATATTTTTTAATACTTATTTGATTTCTCAAGACTCGAATTATTTTATTTTTTTTAAATAATTTTTTCCATAAATTTAGTATTTTTTATTTGGATTTTTCTTCTTCAAAATTTCAATTTACGAAATTTAGATTTTTTTTTAAATTGAAACTCTTTTAAGAATAACATTTTTTTAATCTATATTTCTTTTTAATTTCAATTTTTTTCGAAATTTGAATTTCTTTTATTTAACACACTAACAACATTATGAAACTTGATATAAAATACTATTAGTCTCGTCAATGACAATCATGGAACTGATTGAATTATTTCTAATACAATGTTTCATAAATAGCAGCACTAATGTCAGAAAATTATTTTTCAAGTAATAGTGCAATATTTAAATGACTGACATTTAATTTCTTGACGCAAAATCATAAGAAATTGTACGTTTACTCGCTTGACGGTTTAAAAATTTAGAGTTCATGCCACATTAATTGAACTCGGTATTTTGGTATCATTTTCACACCAAGTCATTTATACTGAATGAAGTTGAAAATATTTTTACAACGGATAAAAGTATCTAAATTCATGGAAAAAATATAAGTGAGAAACATATGCACTGAAAAAAAAAAGTATTTCTTGCACCAAGAAAATTTTGACGGAGGCCAAAGTTATATTGGAGCAAGAAGAAGTGTTTTAGTCTCAAGAAATTTTGACTTCATTCACGGAATTTTCAGTCATCTTTAATATATTCTTGGTCCAAAGAAATTTACCTTTGAGTCAAGATTTTTTTTTTTTGTAGTATGAAAACATACAAGCATAAATATAAAGAATTTATATCCCACATGTATTTAATTTATATGTATTTTTCTTAAAAACGTAAATGAAAAATGTTTTGTATGTTATTTTCTAATATATTGGATATATTCATTAATATTAAGAAATTATAAATTTTTGTTATTAAGAACGGACTTAAATTTGCAAGGTAACGGCCTAAACCAGCTGTTCACCTCTTCCTGATTTTTACAAAATTTCAAACCAATTTTTACTAATATTAAACGATTAATTGTAAATTAGACATCTTGTTAAAGAAGTTTTATACTTGATAAATTTTGATTAATCGATAATATTAAGAAAATACATCCCCCAAATTTTATCAATATTATACAAAATAATCGTTTGTCACTGTTTTAGAGAATTACTTTCAAATTACGTCAGTATTATGTACAATTGTGACAAATTATTGACGTTAAATAATGACTCACAAATGGTATCGGTATTACGTACGACCGTGACTTGTCACTGATGTAAACGCTTGATGTTAAACTTACGTCAAGATTACGTGCAACCGTGACTTGTCACTGATGTAAACGCATGATGTTAAACTTACGTCAAGAATACGTACAACCGTGACTTGTCACTGATGTAAACGCATGATATTAAACTTACGTCATTATGACATACAATGATGGCATTAATGTTACGTAATATTGTAGTTTATATATTATGTCAGTTGTACGTAATATCTAAGTCATTTCCGTGATATCATAGAGAAGTAATAAACTTACATCAGTATGATGTCAAAATTATATCATATATTATTACATCATAATTGGATCACAAAACAGGTCAATTGTACGTCATATTTACGTAAAATATTGTGACATTCCTATGACTTATAAATGACGTCATATTAAAGTCATGTGTTCACTGGAAAGTGATTAATTATAATAATAACTGTTATTGTAGCAATCAGCAATTGAAGGATAAACGATTAAAATCATAATTGGTGCAGAACAGCTTGGAATTAGTAGACCGATAGTAGAAAAAATATTTAGCGCATTACTGTTAGCCGTTAATGGGCCGATAGTTCAAATGATGTCTGGCCCATTGCTGGTTGCCATCAATGGCCCAATAGTTTGATGCCATTAATGGGCCGTGGTTATCATGCCAACTGTAAGCCGTTTATTGACCATTGAAAATTGCCATTACTGTGCCATTAATCGACATTCTTGGCCCAGCAATGGCCCAGTCTAGGGCCGATTTCCAAACTTTGTGTTACGTCCCGGTTACCTCACGGATTTGTAAGTAACCAGTAGAACAACTAGAGCTGGAGATAAAGATATTACGACCTCCAGAGTCGTGAGTAGAGGTTCTCGAATTAACTCCGAAATAACTAACTTCGGTGAATTTAATTAATAAATAACTTTATTTAACTATTTAAAATACACTTTGAATTTATATGATTTGACAACTGCCGTAAAGTACGTGATGGTATTTCGTAATCGGAATTAATGGTCTCACGACAAGAATTATTTATGAAGAGTCTTAAGTTCGTAACTTTAAGATCAAGAAGCGCTTTCGAAGAATAAGAGAGCCTCGAACTACCCGTGCACCCTGCTTATATGTCCACGTCCAAGGGCCGCGCCCTAGGAGGAGTAGGGTTGCTTATTGGGCCCCAAATATCCTGTAGTCCCGAGTTGATGCGCGTGGCATTTTCGAGGGCCACTCGAATGACGAGCGCTGACTCAACTCTAGAGTCCAGGACACGCAGGCGTTCGTTATCATTTGTTTATTTAGAACATTCTACGAATGTTCTCGAATATACCTTTGTACTTAACGCTAGTTGTCTTACAATGAATCATATTTGTCTATCTAGATTTTCCATTAACATTCTTCGAGAGAAAATGTTAATGTGAACTTAAAAATATTCTGTTTACTCAGGTGTTGGCTGAGTTTTACATTTTCTTATCATTTTCTATTTCTAATATTTAATGTTTAATATTTAACATTTGGAATTATTTACTTATCATTTTATATTATTATTTATAAAAAAATAATATTTATGAAATTATTGTATAATTGTTAGAGTTTAAATTAGCGCGCGTATTTGCTATCAGAGACATCTGCGAATGCAGGTGAGGACGTAACAGCTGTTTGAAAATTTGAAGAATATTATTGCATCAAACTTCTATGAGCCTTTTGAGCTCAAAATAACACATAAACTATATTTTTGAGCTCGAAGAGCTCAAAAACGTCATAAGTGCAAATTTAAGCGCTTATGTATGGAATTAAAGGAAATTTGCAAGGAAGGCCTTCAGGGTCTACCGTTTACCTTATTTTTAATTTTCCAGTAAGAAATATTCAAAATTTGAAAAAATTCGGGAAGTTATTGGTTTTACCCCGTTTTGCGCGCGCGCGCGCGCGCGCGTGTGTGTGTGTGTGTGTGTGTGTGTGTGTGTGTGTGTGTGTGTGTGTGTACTTTTCATAACTTCTAAGCGGCTCCACCGATCGGGACCAAACTTTGACATTCAAAAGGGATTCTTTGCTATTAAATTTCCTGAAAACTTGAACGAATCACATGTAATTGTTGTCCGAAGCAAAGCCGAGGTCAATAAACATATGATCTGAGACATTTCTTACTTTCCTGCCCGAGGTGTGTAATATACTATTACAAACACAGGGACAGCATTGTGAAAATAACCAGATAGCTTCTTCGAGAACAATTACTTTTATTTTTGGGTTATTGGTAGAATAAAAAGTGAAAAAAAATAATTCTTTTGGTCGTAAATTGAAATAAAATTTCTAATAACTTATTAATATATAGATTTTTAGTTGTTTTGGGAATGAATATTCTCAAGTACACATAAAATTACAAATTTTTGAAAACAGTTCCGAACTGACAATTTGTTTGAAACATACCTCGTTATAACGTTCATATTGTTTTGTTTGAACATATGGTTCACATATTTTTTCAAGTAAATCAATGACTTCTTTTGGTTGTACATCAATTTTTTTATGATCTCTTAAGCGAAAATTGTCAAGACATGATTTTATATTAAACAAAACTCGATGTTGTATCGTCATGTTAATTGATAACACAAAAGGCCATAAATTGAAATCACGATAGTTAATTTCGATGAAATTCTTAAAATCTGAATTATTTTGTAAGAATTGATCAACCTTATTAATATCAGTTACATTTGCTAATGCCGGATATTTACGATTAATTTGCTGTATCATTCCTGTTGCATAACTATTGCCATGTTTTAAATATACATTAGTTGTGAGTCGATCAGATAAAAGATCAATCAAAATTGCGGTAATTTCATGAATTAATATTGTTTCGTCATCGGTGAACGGGATATTAAAACGGGAGAATAGAAGAAGAAAGATACGCATTACATAGGAAAGCATTTGCATTGGATATGTTAAACTAACTCGCTCAAGCATCGATTCATTGTAAGAAAGAAGATCATAAAGATACTGACTTGAAATTTTCAGCAAATCTGATAAAGGTAGATCACCAATTTTCAATTTAGCGATATTACTATATTGATAAATTATAGCCAATTGCTCTGGTGTAATTTCTTTTATTAAATCATTTAGAAGATTCAAGAAAATATTGAACATTTCTTTTAAATTATTATCTGCAGCAGCATCATCTGCTTGTAGTTTTAACTCTTCACTTATAGTCTGTAGTGCATCAGTTATCGATGACATACAAGGTACGGTCTGATAATCTAAAGAATGTTGATGGATTGTAGCAATCCATGTTAACACTTTTTGGGCAGATATTACATTCATTATTGAAAATTCCTTGATAGCTAAATCATCGTATTCAAACGTACTGTGATGCTGACGTAATGATAAAATGTTTTCAAATACAACGTACTGGATATTATTGTAAATGAATTGACCATTTTCTGAAATACCTATGTTTTCTATAACTTGATCGTTCTGGTCTTTAATGAACACACCTTGTGGTATATTATCAGCTATTATCAATTCAAATTTCTTTATGTCCATTTTCACAATACTTAACGCTATCAAAGTCGTATATTCTAAAGTATAGTAGAATGTCAATCTATAAAAATGCTTATCTACAATGTATATCCTTTAAATTACGAATAGTGATTTATTGGGCGTAAGCGAATAAACTAATCATAATGAACAACATAATGCTACAGGTACAATTACAAGTTAATATTGCTTTGCTTAAAAGTTATCTGTTGATTGGCCCGATGCATAAGGATTGTTAGTACGTTGTAAATACTGCAGACTAAATATTGTACATGAGTAAAATTCACGCAATAGTACATTGCGTACTATTGCGTGAATTTTACTCATGTACAATATTTAGTCTGCAGTATTTACAACGTACTAACAATCCTTATGCATCGGGCCAATCAACAGATAACTTTTAAGCAAAGCAATATTAACTTGTAATTGTACCTGTAGCATTATGTTGTTCATTATGATTAGTTTATTCGCTTACGCCCAATAAATCACTATTCGTAATTTAAAGGATATACATTGTAGATAAGCATTTTTATAGATTGACATTCTACTATACTTTAGAATATACGACTTTGATAGCGTTAAGTATTGTGAAAATGGACATAAAGAAATTTGAATTGATAATAGCTGATAATATACCACAAGGTGTGTTCATTAAAGACCAGAACGATCAAGTTATAGAAAACATAGGTATTTCAGAAAATGGTCAATTCATTTACAATAATATCCAGTACGTTGTATTTGAAAACATTTTATCATTACGTCAGCATCACAGTACGTTTGAATACGATGATTTAGCTATCAAGGAATTTTCAATAATGAATGTAATATCTGCCCAAAAAGTGTTAACATGGATTGCTACAATCCATCAACATTCTTTAGATTATCAGACCGTACCTTGTATGTCATCGATAACTGATGCACTACAGACTATAAGTGAAGAGTTAAAACTACAAGCAGATGATGCTGCTGCAGATAATAATTTAAAAGAAATGTTCAATATTTTCTTGAATCTTCTAAATGATTTAATAAAAGAAATTACACCAGAGCAATTGGCTATAATTTATCAATATAGTAATATCGCTAAATTGAAAATTGGTGATCTACCTTTATCAGATTTGCTGAAAATTTCAAGTCAGTATCTTTATGATCTTCTTTCTTACAATGAATCGATGCTTGAGCGAGTTAGTTTAACATATCCAATGCAAATGCTTTCCTATGTAATGCGTATCTTTCTTCTTCTATTCTCCCGTTTTAATATCCCGTTCACCGATGACGAAACAATATTAATTCATGAAATTACCGCAATTTTGATTGATCTTTTATCTGATCGACTCACAACTAATGTATATTTAAAACATGGCAATAGTTATGCAACAGGAATGATACAGCAAATTAATCGTAAATATCCGGCATTAGCAAATGTAACTGATATTAATAAGGTTGATCAATTCTTACAAAATAATTCAGATTTTAAGAATTTCATCGAAATTAACTATCGTGATTTCAATTTATGGCCTTTTGTGTTATCAATTAACATGACGATACAACATCGAGTTTTGTTTAATATAAAATCATGTCTTGACAATTTTCGCTTAAGAGATCATAAAAAAATTGATGTACAACCAAAAGAAGTCATTGATTTACTTGAAAAAATATGTGAACCATATGTTCAAACAAAACAATATGAACGTTATAACGAGGTATGTTTCAAACAAATTGTCAGTTCGGAACTGTTTTCAAAAATTTGTAATTTTATGTGTACTTGAGAATATTCATTCCCAAAACAACTAAAAATCTATATATTAATAAGTTATTAGAAATTTTATTTCAATTTACGACCAAAAGAATTATTTTTTTTCACTTTTTATTCTACCAATAACCCAAAAATAAAAGTAATTGTTCTCGAAGAAGCTATCTGGTTATTTTCACAATGCTGTCCCTGTGTTTGTAATAGTATATTACACACCTCGGGCAGGAAAGTAAGAAATGTCTCAGATCATATGTTTATTGACCTCGGCTTTGCTTCGGACAACAATTACATGTGATTCGTTCAAGTTTTCAGGAAATTTAATAGCAAAGAATCCCTTTTGAATGTCAAAGTTTGGTCCCGATCGGTGGAGCCGCTTAGAAGTTATGAAAAGTACACACACACACACACACACACACACACACACACACACACACACACACACACACCTG
>CAJNRD030001116.1:6308595-6330657 GCA_905319865.3 Cotesia congregata
ATATATAATTATATAAAATTATATATAATTATATAAAATTATATATAATTATATAAAATTATATATAATTATATAAAATTATATATAATTATATAAAATTATATATAATTATATAAAATTATATATAATTATATAAAATTATATATAATTATATAAAATTATATATAATTATATAAAATTATATATAATTATATAAAATTATATATAATTATATAAAATTATATATAATTATATAAAATTATATATAATTATATAAAATTATATATAATTATATAAAATTATATATAATTATATAAAATTATATATAATTATATAAAATTATATATAATTATATAAAATTATATATAATTATATAAAATTATATATAATTATATAAAATTATATATAATTATATAAAATTATATATAATTATATAAAATTATATATAATTATATAAAATTATATATAATTATATAAAATTATATATAATTATATAAAATTATATATAATTATATAAAATTATATATAATTATATAAAATTATATATAATTATATAAAATTATATATAATTATATAAAATTATATATAATTTTTTTTCCCCGGGTATATATATATATATGGGGCATTCCACGCCAAATCGGACAGTTAGAAAATTTTTTTTTTTTTTTTTTCTTGATTTTTTAATATGTTTTTATTCTCATTGAGAAAGGCTTCCAGGTAAATTTTCAGATTTTTTTCATAACCCGTTCAAAAGATATGAATTATTTAAAAAAATCGCTCTTTTTTTGGTTTTTTGCCTATAACTTTGTCAAAAATGGATGAAATTAAGTGTTTTTTTTTTTTAAATTTTCGTTTTTTCACGTTGTTTTTGGAAAAAAATACAAAAAAATTCTTCAAAATATTTTACTATATGAATTTCAAGTTTGAAAATTTTAAAGCTGATTTCTGAATTTCAAGCACCCTTCGATTTTTTTGAAATTTTGCTATAATAAACTACTGTTCTTTCTGCAACTTTTAAGACCCATCCGATCAAGGGCATTTCATAGCTTCTATTTTTTTTTTAATTTTTAAAATTAACAAAATTATTTTTCCTCTATAAATCGACATTAATGCTCATGTATTAACTAAATATTATTTTTCTTTTTATTTTTAAGTAATTTATATAACTTTTTACTGAGAATAGATAATTTAAATGAGTAATTACTCTTCAAATCTGTGTACAAACAATGATATCAAATTTATTTATTTGTCTGTGGTATTGTCTTTAATAAAAGTCATATTTTGAAATTTTCTGTTCGTAATGAAAAGTTTTTGTCAATTTAACAATTTCATTAATAAATCTTATTTTGATTTTGAAAAAAACGCGTCATTTCCTCACACGATGGCGCTATTGAATATTTCCTTATTACGACATTACCGACAATTGGATCTATTGTTTATTCATCTATTAACCTAAAATTTCTGAGTATTTATATTTATTATTTGAATCCTACTTAATCCTGTGTTGTGTATGTTAATTTGTTATTTTTTACTAAACATCTGATTATGGAGTCCAAATTGCGATTTAATAGATGTTGTAATCCATTAAAAATTGCAAATCATAAAAATAGATCGGGGTTAAGACGAGCTTCTGTAAAATTACAAAACTCCTGGAATCTTAGCAGTTTTGATTATTTGTGTACAGCGTGTAGAAAAAAATTGTCATCTATAAAATCAGTTGCATCTACATCAACTAACTTTAGTAGTGACAGTAATGGGAGTGATAATGATGAGAATGTTGAAGATGATAATGATGAGAATATTGAAGATGATAATGATGAGAATGTTGAACATAATAATAGTGACACTGAAACAAATGAATATGAAAGATCTGAGCCAATATCTGGTGGTGTTTCATTTTGTTCAGGTATATTTTTCTGTTAATTTCAATTGAATTTTTTTTTTATTATACAAACAATTATCATTAATTTTTTTATTTTAAGGATCACAATCAATATCAGGTGAAGAGCTTACTCGAACTATATCACAGTTAAGTTTGAACACACAATTACCTGTAATAAACGATGCTTTGGCTTTATTAAATATTTCACCGTTAGATAGATTTGCAATAGATCGACCATCTTACTTAAGTGGGAAATATAATGAAATTTGCTCGATATTTGCTAAATTATTAGAGCTAGACAATGTTTCTAATCATTACGAAAATTCTGTTAATTATCATGAAATTTTGGAGAATCTTAAAGATAAATTTAATGCAGAGAACACTCCTCAAACGCTAAAAGTACAAATTCTGACACTTCTGCCAAGTGATTGGAGTATTAACAAGATTTGTGACGTTATGGGCGCTACAAAGCACATGGCAATGTCTAAACAGAAAGCCCCATGCAGGGCGTCGACAGATGCTGTAGTGAAATTTTGACCTATGAACGACGACCATCTTAAGAATTCAAGACAGGTGTTGGCTTGATGTGGGACCCATTTGAGCGTAGACCTGATGCGAGCTGAGTGATCACGCTGAGGTTGGATGTGGATCTGTGTGCGTAATGAAATAGATACTGGGAAATGATCAGAGTTTGACAGAATGTAATTAATTTGCATATCAGTAACTAGGTTAATACTAGCAGAGTTGACCCAAATGAGATCAACCGTGCTTTTACCGTTAGCGTTGCTGAAAGTAAAGCCACCTGGACAGTAATTTGGGGATCGGCCATTCATCAGGATAAAGTCGTTACTGCCCATGAAGTCCATCAGAATGTTGCCTTGGTGATTGGATACGATATCTGCTGGTGATCTTGTAGCTTTCAGGACAGAGCCTTCAAAAAAAGAAGGTTCGTCTGATAGGAAAGTCCCAGTTCTCGCGTTGAAATCGCCGCCTAGAATTATGGCGTCATAAACTAAATTTTCAGTTAAGTTATTGAAAATTAATTGTAATGAGTCTAACGTATAGTCTAAGTTTTTAAGGTCGGGTTTAAAGTAAAATGAACCAATTATTATACTTAAACCTTTCAGCGTGCATTGAGTAAACAGCCAATTTGGAGATATGTCCAGGATCTTGGCATGAGCATCATCGACGTACGTGTGAAGGCCGCCACTTGCTCTTCCAAATCTATTCTCTTTTAAAGCCGGTGAAATGAAGTTGGACCAGTTGTTAAAAGGTGCAGGTGCAGGAGGGACAGGGCAGTTTGAGGTTAACCACGTCTCGGAAAGGCAGAGGGCATTGCATGGCATTAAGTTGAGATCCTTCAGGTTCCTGGTACCGTTGATGTTCCAAAATGTGATGGTAATGGCTTCTTCGAGGGCTTGTGAATTGTATTTGTCGCTGGAGATATCATTAAATCTGTTTTTGAGGTGAATGCTGGTGCGCTGATGATTGCGCAGGAGCTGAGGGTGAAGTGGATATGCTGGTTGATTGCGAAGTGCAAGGTACGATGGAGTTTATAGACGAATCAAATCTGAAGCCTGTGTCATTTATGTAGATTCTCTGGTGGCCAATCTTCACTGTCTTGCCTTCGGCCCTCAATTTCCTCGCTTCAGCTCTCAGCTTGGCCGCGATTGCCCCTTCCTCGTACGTGAGGTCGTGATCGATGTAAACACCGGGTTTGAGGAGCTTCTTTTTGACCATTATGGTTTTCTTGACACTAGCGTCGCTCAGGGTGGCTATAATGGTTGGGCTCTTTAAATTTACCAACCGAGCGTCTTTGACTGCGTTGTTTATCTTAAAATTTGCCCTAATAAAATCATTTAATTTAGCAATTGCATTGTCCGCCTCCACCGGGATACCACGAACAATGATATTATTCAGATTATTCTTACGCATGTATTTGTCAACGGCGGTGATGCTGGCACTGATCAGATTGTTTTCAAGCTGGACTAAGTTGTCAGTTCTTGCTTGGGTTGACACATCGTCTGCCGCCGAGGCAGATCCATCGTTTACCGTTTCTAGTATCGTAACGCGTGCTTTTAGATCATTTATTTGATTTTTCAGGACAGCATTTTCTTCACGAAGAGAGGTTAGCTGGTTGGAGTGCTCAATACGGGCTTCAGAGATTTCTCTAAGAAGCTCTGACTTCATTGTCTCTCTGGCTTGGTTGTCCTCCTTTCTCCACCTTTCCAATGTCTTCAAGATTTCTGAATCTCTAGCCAATTCCTCCGGGTTCAGCATCATAACTGTTGAAGTGTCCCTATTGTAGGCGGAGGAATCACCAGTGAATTGTGACGAGCGCGGGAGCTTGTTTGGTGGAGAGGATTCTGGAGGAGATGTAGGTGATTGATTTTTACTCTTTGTAGCGTCAAATCGTAAGAAATTTTTTATCGAAGGAGAGCGAACAGACTGTGCTTTAGGTTGTCTTGGACACACGCGTGCGCTTCCTTGTGGGTGGCTGATAGGCTGGGGTATTTAAGGTTCGTGGAATTGAATGGGCTGGTAAAGCATTAAATTCAAATGTAAAATCTGGCGCACATGGGCTGAGAGGTTGTTTGTTATAGGTTAGGGCGAGAGTTGTACATGGAGCACGAGGCGTGTGCTGTTGCGAAGACGTAGATGTAGATGCCGGTTCTTGGGTGGATGGATTGAAGACTGGAGCTGGTGTGTAAGTTTGTTTGTCTGGACTCAACTGTGAGACCGCTGAGCGATTTTTCATGATATACTAGCGGTGGAACACGGCCACACTCGATTTCACAACCACGTGCTGATATCTCAAATAACCTCACATAACCTCACTTAGACACATTGACAAAGTTTAAGTACAAAAAACATGAAAATCACTGTACACTGGGACCTAGGGAGCTACCCTATGTACTAGAGAGCAAATTAGGTCTTATAAATAAATTAATCTTCGTTAAAATAGTAAAAAATAAAATAAAAACTGTAATAAAACTGTAAGTTTGGTTAAGACACAACTGTACGCTTCAAGCGCCACGAACGGAATCTGATTTTTCAGAAAGAGAGATTATCATTAGCGATTTCCGTTACTTCGTTGGTGATGAATTTTTATCACCAACAAAGCCGTAATATTAAAAAAAAAAGAATTTTATTAATTAATTTTTACGAAAACGTTACACTCTCATCTTTTTTCAGTTGTTTCCTTTTTAGAAATCTGTTGTTCCTAGATATTTCACGATCGGCAAAACAGCTATTAGACATTTCATAAACTGTCTAGAAAATTTAGACATATCATGTAATTTTGGAATATTACACGATCTGTCTAAGGCCTAATTGCATTTCATGAACTGTCTAAAAATTTTAGCCACTTCGTGTAACTGATCGACCATTACACGATCTGGCTGCAGTTCATGAACTGTCTAGAAATGCTTAGACAGTTCACGAACTGTCTAATTTCACGATCTGTCTACGACATATATAAGGGCATTCCACGCCAAATCGGACGGTTTCAAAAATTTAAATTTTAGATATTCTCAATTTTTTGGTATTTTTTAGTACCCCCCAAAAGAAGCCTCCTGATCAATTTTGAGATTTTTTGATCATTGGTTTAAAAAATTAGAAATACGGTTGACCCTGAAGGCCATCCCTGCAACTTCCCGCCAATTCTATACCTAAACGCTTGAAATTGCACTTATGACGTTTTAGAGCTCTTCGAGCTCTTAAATACAATTTGTGTATTACTTTGAGCTCTCCTAGCTCGAAAAATAGCTTTTGTATGCTTTTGAGCTCTTCGAGCTCAAAAGTTTGATATAAGTTTGATAAAACACTATTTTTTTAATTTTCAAATCACAATAACTTTTGAATGAATAAATCGATTTTCACGCGGTTGGTGGCATTCGACGCAGTTTTTTAAGCTTCATAAAAATCTTTGAGTTTACATTGAGTGAGTAGAAAAATTCGGAGTAATTCCGAAAAAACGCTTTTTTCGGTTTTCTTTCCTCAACGATAACTCACGAACGAATTAACCGATTTTGACTGGACGGGCGGCGATCGACGTGGTTTTTTGATGTTAAGAGCTGATTAGTTTTTGAAATTAATCGGTAGAGCCGTTTAAAAGTTATTCCAAAAAAACCACTTTTGAAAAAATTTTTTTTGTAGTTTTTTTGCGATTTCTCAAAATCTACCGGTCCGAATCGGTCCAAAGTGTATTGGAAATCTGAGTTTGGTCAAGCCCTTTCGAATGGCACTAACCGTGATAAAATCGTTCAAGCCGTTTGAAAGTTATGAGAGGTTCACATACATCCACACACACACACACACACACACACACACACACACACACACACACACACACACACACACACACACACACACACACACACACACACACAAACACACACCAAGGGAGACTTCGCAACGACATAGACCGTGCTGGAGGTTTTGCCGCAAACCAACACGGCTTCCGGAAAGGACGTTCAACAGTCGGCGCGATCCAGACAGTCGTAGCGACAGCGACAGAAGCATGGACTGGTAGCCTCAAAGCCCGCAAGGTGTGTCTTCTCCTCACGCTAGACATTAGAAATGCCTTTAACAGCGCAAATTGGAGAGATATTTTGGACGCCCTGGAGCACAGATTTGACGTGGAGCCAGAGAATCTGGCACTAGTCGACAACTACCTTGATGAAAGAAAGCTAATAGCAGAAACCACGGAAGGCCATCAAGAATACGCCATAACGGCTGGCGTACCGCAAGGCTCAATAATGGGGCCCGATCTATGGAACGTGGACTACGATGAGCTTCTGGAAATCCCGTTGCCAAAGCAAGTGGAGCTAACGGGCTTTGCAAACGACGTCGCGGTCACGATAATAGTAGACAGCGTAGAGGAGGCCGAACTACTAGTTCGGGAAACCATTGATGCTGTCGAGACTTGGCTCGATAAACACCACCTGAAACTCGCAAATCACAAAACCGAGATGGTCGTTCTGACTCGCCAAAAATGGTTCCCAAAACCATTTGCTATGGACATGGGAGGAACAACACTAACGTCAACAAGGGCCCTGCGCTATCTGGGGGTAATGATAGACGAGAAACTATCTTTCCGCGAACACCTCGATAATGCATGCCAGAAAGCCAGCAAGACGGTGTCTAGCCTAGCAAGAATTATGACGAATACTATGGGACCAAGAACCAAAAAGAGGAGAGTCCTTCTGGAAGCAGTCCATTCGGTACTGCTATATGAAGCGGAAATATGGGCAGATATATTAAAGCAGAAAACCTATCGGCGGAAAATGGCAGCAGTGCAGCGGCGAGGCGCTCTCAGAGTTGCCTGCGCCTACCGCACGGTTTCCGAAGCGGCTGTACTGGTCATTGCGGGAGCTGCGCCCATCAACCTATTAGCGTTCGAGAGAGCAAGACTCTACGACGCTAAAATCAGTGGCGAAAACATGAAGGAGGCAAGAACGAGGATAAAAACGGAAACGCAGCAAGAGTGGCAGGACCGGTGGATGTCGGGAGAGACAGGCAGATGGACAGCGCGACTGATCCCAAACATCAACGTCTAGCTTTCTCGGAAGCACGGGGACACGGACTTTTTTCTGACCCAGCTACAGACGGTACATGGGCAGTTCAATGCCTATCTTTTCAAGATGGGTTTGCACAGCACGCCAACGTGCAAATACTGTCCAGACAAAATTGGCAACGCCGAGCACACGTTTTTCGAGTGTGATCGGTGGAAGGACGATAGAATCTGCACTGAAGAAACAATGGGCACCGCGCTCTCCCCTGAGAGCTTGGTAACCTGCATGATCAAAAAAGAAGAAAACTGGACAGCTGTAGCAGCCTAGGCGCAGCGTCTTCTGAAAGAAAAAATCGCAGAAAGGGATTAGAAACCAGTAATAACAAGAAGTAGATGTCGTGAGGCACAACATGGACTGGATTGAAGTAATGCTAACGTGGTCCTGATCCAGTCTTCCCTGTAACATCTATGGGAAAACGAGAGAGGAGGATGTTTAGTCGGTGTTATTGCAAAATAGTATTGACTTCTGAGTCCGACATACCCAGGCACCAACACCTAGTCCTGGCAACAACACCAAGTCCTGGCATACGTAAATGTATTTTACCTCCTCTATAAAAAAAAAAAACACACACACACACACACACACTCACACACACATACATACAGACATAGTGACAGCCTCGCGGGGATAGTCAGGGAAGCTTCCTGTGACCTTCAAACGTCGAGATCTGATGAAAACTCGATTTTTGTAAAACGGGGTGAAAACAATAACTTCCCGATTTTTGAAAATCTTCGATTTTCAGCGGAAAGTTAAAAATAACAACATTTGATCAAAATAACAATAAACAAAAATCCAAATTCAAAAATTTTCCCCGTTGATTTTGGTCTATTAAGGGGACCGGGTGGTCTAGCGGTCTAAAATTTAAGCTATTTGAAAAATTTTATTTCTATATGAAAGTAAATATGAGACTAATCCATTCAAATTTTTATTACACTTATTCTATTACTTATCAACTACATAAAAATGAAAATTAAGACAAAAAAAATTTTTTTTTAAATTATAAAAATGGCGCTGAAGTTCCCCTCTCCTAAAAAAATGGACCTGACCGGCGGGTATCGATTGATTTTTCCTTCTGATCTGAAATTAAAAAAAATGACGGATTTTAAATTAGTGTAAGTATAGTTTGTAACAGGGTACTTTGTTACCACTGGTAGTTAGTTTGAACCGTTGCGAGTTCGATAAATTATCGACGCGACACCAGTGCGCGATGGTCTCGGGCATTTTAGGTAGTAAGGAGTGGGGCGACGGGCCGGAGCGAGCTCGGGTGAAGCAGCGGCCGGCGGACAAGACAGAAGAGGTTGTACTACCGAACGTTCCAGACGCAGTTGGAATAAACAGGTAAATATCCAGTCGCACGTTCACTTAGTTGGAACGCAAGCGATGCTAAACATTTATTAATTGTTCTTAATTAATAAAATAACATTATACTAACCCAATTGGTACGTCTAGGAAATATTGTTGCAGTTGTAAGGAGTGCAAAACCCCCGAGAGTACGAGCAACGACGAGGCGGCAGCAGAACAAAGCCGTGGCTGGAAGTTGGCGGGAAGCAGCTCGTCCATTGCAAGGTACTTTGTCAAGTCTCGTGGGCAAAAATTCGACTGTGGTTAGCACCCGGTCTTATGTACTCTTCTGGACAAGGTTTAATTATTTTAATTGGGTTTTATTAAATTAAAATAATTATTGGGTTTTATAGATTAAATTAATTATTGGTTAAATTAAAATTGCTAGATAATTCTGTGGTCCGACACCCGGAAATATATTAGTTAACCTTGAGACGGATTTTGGTGTTAAGATAATTACGCGCCATTTTATAGTCAGTGTTATAAATCAATTTAATTAATTATTGATAATTTCCGGTTGAGTAAAATTAAGTATTGATAATATTCGATTAATTAAATTTAATTTATTGGTCGTTAACTGGAAAATTTTATAAGAAAGTGGTGTATTAGTTTTGTTACTACGCAGTAAGTCTTAACTGCGCGTCTAAAAATTACAAGGTCACGTTTACTGGCGTTATATATTCTATTGTGTTGAAAATAGTCACCGGATGATTTTGTTAATTCAGTTAGATAATTTACAGTTAATTTCAATAAGTTTTGGTTGGGTTATGAGTGATAGAGAGTGAGATCGTGGATGAATAACTTCTGATACATGGTACGATTTTCCCTCTACATTAGAAGTTATAATAAAATTGGTCATTGGTAATTGGAATATCGGTAAATAATTGGAGGTCACGTGGTCCTCGTACCCATGAATTATGGTACGGTTTCCCCTCTGTCTTACGGGTATTAATTAAGGAATCAGGTATGGAAAATTGGCAATAGAATTTATAGTGTGCGTGTGAGTGTGATATTGTTAAATAAATAATTGGTAACCACGAATTATTAATTTTATTCATTTCCAGATAATTTCCTAAATCTCTCTACCCTGTAGATTATCTCTCATGTCTCTTACGGTTTCCAGGACACCGTTGTAACAACCTGGTGGCGCCCTAAATTTAGTATCTTCAATAATAATCTCATGGTATTTGTAGTTAACATCTAATTAATAAATTAAGGCTGCTATTGAACGGCGGGAATAAAAACACCCCGTTACAAGTTATCGCCGGAACTAAAATGAAAAAAAAAAAAGTTTTTGAAAAAATAGCACGTAGTTAAAAGTACAAATCTGAAACTCGTTTTCAGAAAATACATATATAAATTTTTTAACTAACGTTATTTTTGAGCTTTACTCGACTAGTTAAGAGATATTACGACAAAATTCCGAGTAAATTCCGATATGAGGACCAATGCAAAAGATTGATGTCTGTGAAATCTATCTAAAAAAGGAAACAGAACAGGAACCAATGGCATAATCTACTGAAGCTTAAAACCAGCCAAGTAAGGGTGGCTCTAAGAAACCGAGGATGAAGAAGACAAGAACAAAGGCTGTACTTGTCCAACCAGCTGAAGGGCGAACGTACGCCGATCTCCTCAAGGAAATCAAAACCAAGGTTAACCCGATAGAGACTGGAGTAGACATAAAGTCGATCAAACAAACAAAGCGCGGGGGCGTTTTTCTAGAAATGGGTCGCAAGACTGAAGACACTGCTGCTTTTACGGCTGCGATAAAAACAGCAACCGCTAACATCGGTACGGTCAGAACGCTCACACCAAAAACAACGATCGAGATCCTTAACTTGGATGGAGTCTCTACCGAGAGCGACGTCCATGAAGCACTTAAACGTGACTTCACCGACAGCCTGGAGATAAAACGTGTGAATTTGACAAAACCTACACCACGAGACAATCGGGCAGCCTTCTGCGAGATAGACAAGGCTAGCGCGATCAAGATCCTTGACAAGGCCCGTATAAAGATCGGATGGGTTAACTGTCGCATACGCCCAGTTGTGAAAGTAACCCGATGCTTTAAATGCCTTGGTTTTGAGCACCAAACACGAAAATGTACGGGACCGGACAGAAGCAAGTGTTGCTATAAATGTGGCGGAAAAAACCACAAGTCCGTAAACTGCACGGAGAAGCCAAATTGCTTCCTCTATACACCGGACAAAGACGCTCAAGATGAGGGCAGAAATGACGCGCATACTACAAGAAAACCTGAATAGATGTGCGTTGACACAGAACTTACTTCGCTAGCGAGTCTTTGAAAAAAAGATCGACGTTTGCTTCATCTGCGAACAGAAGAATATATGGTGAGGCTTTCGCCTAACTCCGAAAAGGCCGATACCTGGGCTCAAAAGAGCTATACTCGCACGTATATTTGTCCTACTCCCACGCAACAAAAACACAGCCAAGTTTATGGGCAAGGAAAAACCCTGCCCTCAAGCTTTTACGCTATCATTAGACAGATGTGAATGGATCTAATGTCGATCTGTCCTCGTACTCAGTCAACTGTACAAAAAAAAAGAAACCCATTCAACGACTGCGTTAGCCTGATCGGTAATATAATAACAACCGAACCAGTTACCAGCGGGGCCCATACGGGAAGGTACAGCCGCAAGACCTGTTTGAGCCATAATACTTATCCCCCCCTGCAAAAGTCTCGTTCGTGTGTACCTGTCTAGTTTACTCCCCGAATCTTTGAGCTTACCTACGTTGTCAAAAAAATCTGACAGCGTCACGAGGCCTCGCTCGGTAAGATTTCGCAGCGGTAACTGTTAGTTTCGGTGACAGTTTGGCAATGACGCAACACAATTCTACACGTCCTGCCACCTACTTTGGAGAGGACGTTACTTGCTTAACTGTGATGATCCCCAAAATTTAAACGTATTGCTTTCGCAACACGTAAAAAAATCAGAGAGTCACAGTCACTCCCGCCTCATCTGCGAACAATATCTGAACCTCCAAGATAGAGCATGGTTCGCAGACGAAACTGGCACAGCAGCAATTTGGATTGTGAACACAAAGAATGTTACCGTCAACAACAGCGGAAGTGGAGCAAGTTTTGTCTGGATTCAAACCCCCACAACCTACTTCATGAGCGTATATCTCTCACCTAATGAAAGGATTACTGTGTTCCGACAGAAACTGACAAATATAGTAGATGCGACTACTAAGTTTGACGGCGACGTCATCGTAGTTGGTGACTTCAACGCTAAATCGGCTGAATGGAACACTGCTTTCTCCGACACCAGAGGTAACGAGGTCGCTGACGTCATAGGTAGACTTGACCTCATAGTGTTGAATATTGGGAGCACTACGACCTTCAGAAGACCAGGGTACCAAGAATCCATACTCTACGTTTCGTTGGCGACTCCAAGGACTGCCAACATAATCAAAGATTGGACTGTATTCGAAGAATACAGGGGCAGTGATCACCAGTTTGTGACATTCAACGTTGGACTGGCATCTGCTCCTGTTTCACAACGCAACCTTTCTAAGCGGAAGTGGAACACCAGGAAGCTTGATGTAGAGGCACTGCGAAAGTCACTCACACGAAGCTGGTCTACTCTCCAGAATAACCTGACTCCAAACACCCACAGCGAGACAGAAAAAACGGTGCTATGTGTGATGAAAGAAATTGCTGCCTCATGTGACGCCGCTATGCCACGGCTGAGAAATTGGGGTTTTCACAAGCCGGCGTACTGGTACTTTAGAGCACAAATTTGACGCGAAGCAAGAAAATCTAGCAATAGTTGATGACTATCTCGACGAAAGAACGCTGATAGTGAAACGTTTGTAAAGGGCCCGTCTTTCCTCTGCTAGAACTTTAAGAGGTAGGATTCCAGCAATGACGCACACTGCTTCTTCTGATATAGTGCGAAAGGCACTAGCTACTCGTAGGGCACGCAGTCGGTATATTGGTCCAGCTTTTCTCCATGATTCTTGGGTTTCCAGTGCATCAGCCCAAATGGATATTCCGTAAGTGAGCACTGATGTGACTACTGATGACAATAGTAGCCTCCTGCTCTGCATTGGGCCTCTAATATTAGGCATCAGCCGTGCGAGACTAGCCCTCACTACTGACGTTTTGGCACTGACATGTTCCACCTGCTGCTTGAAGTTGAGTCGTGCATCCAGCATCACTCCCAGATAACGGATAAATGGTTGTGATGTGATTTCTTGTTCTCCGACTCTCAACTTGATGGTTTCTACCGTTTTTCTGCTAGTGATGAGCACTACCTCGGTTTTATGCTTGGCTAGTTGCAAGTTCATCATGTCCATCCACAAATGAATGACTCGTCTGAATGTAATATCAAATGCCATTTCTATCTCTTCGAGATGCTTTGCGACATAGAGTTATATCATGTTACATGACAAAGAATAAAGTTATGTATGATTTTATATTTGCTATACATCAAGATTTTTTAGATTATCATTTCATTCGTAAACAATAGAACGGGTAAAAAAATATATATCTATCTATATATACATATATAATTTTTGATTAATTGCAACAAAAAGACTATGAGACCAAATATTTTAATATGAAATGTTATTGATGAAAAATGAGATTTTTACTAAACTCTTTCTATAGGAATATTAAAGTTTGTTTAATCTTAAAACATTATGATACTCATCAAATTTTTTGTAAAAAGAACGATCATTTAATTGATAAACTTCTTATTTTTATAGTAAGGACTATTTTTCAACTTTTGACTTCAGAGTTAATAAGCGTGTATTATGGAAAACTGTTTTTTTTTTCTTATATAAAATTTTTTTCACAGTAATATCAATTTTTTCTAAAAATATTTGCTCTTTTGTGTTTAAAATATGCATAATGATTGATTGATTGTATTTATATAACATATTTTACATGAAGATGGGCCATTTTAATATGAGTGTTCGTTTGTCTTCTGATATCAAAGGAAAGTGCCTTTTTCTACATTTAAATCATGTGTACGCCGGAATTTAAATTTGATTCATGTGCGGAAAAAATTTTTTATTTACAAATGGATATACATATATTATAATTCTTGTATTTGCTAGCATGAATATTGTTTATGTTATGTGCTTGTAAGCGTATTTATAACTTATGTATATAACAAAACGTTTAATATTGATTATATCACTAAAAAGAAAAATTTTTTTTATCTCCGCCCTGAGTAAAATAAAGTATTGAGACAAAGAAAAAAGTATTGAAAAGTATTGGATTGCCTAAAAAACCAATACATTTTTCTTTGTCTCAATACTTTTTTTTAATCAGGGCGCCGATTGTTTGGAAATGATGAGAATAGGTTATCTTCACCGAGAAATATGGCGATCGTTTGGTATACTTTAAACACAGAATTGTTTGTGGAAACGATCTTAATTGTCTTCATAATCTTCAACACGCTTAAAAAAGCTTACAAAAAAAGTATATTTGCAAATAATGAAGTTTTATGCAAATTGAAATATAATTTTAATATTAGGCTACGGTGGTTTTGTCTTTTTTGAATGCTCCAATGCTATTTTGGTCAAAACTAGCGAGGAGTTACAGGGATTTAATTACCTATCAATTTTTAACAAATGATTTTAACGATGTGAAAATAATTAAGTTAATTTTTTTTCATGTATAAAATACCCCTCATAAAATTTGATTTATTTTATTTGGTAAAATAACCAATAAATAGATCTTTTATAGTAGAAAACAGTCAAATTAAATATTTTCTTACGAGGCGATCATGTTACATAAGTACTATCACAATACTATTGACACAATACACTTATCGGATATGATAAAAAAAAATTTAGCGTTATAATTGTGTTATAAATATATGTTCTTGAATAGTTCACAATTATAGATAATATTATCTATATGTATTTTGTTCTACAGATAACTTAATGACTAGTATTTTATCACATTTATTACGCGCCTGGATTCATTAGTTGTTAATGCTTCGCTTTAATAATTAGAAAATACTTATACCTTTGTTCAATTATAAACATGGAGCTTGACAATATGAAATTTCTCTAATGATTAATTTAATGCCACTTTCCTATAAACTTTTTTGTAGTAATCCCACTAAGATTCTTATTTGTTGCATCGAAATATTTCATGAAGTATTATTTTCAAAATTGAATAGTAAATAAGATAAAACTTTGATATTATCTTTTCATATTGAAAGGGTTGCTTCAATATACAAAAAATATTATGCAGGAAAATGACTATTTATAATTCTTTCATGCGAAATAGTATACATTTTCGTAAATTTAGATCTGCGTCAGTATCGATACAAAAACTGAAAATCTCAATGACGAATACATATTTCGCGATGATGATTCAATACGTCATATATGAAAGATTGTATTAGCGATAAGATATCAGTAATTATTTTACTATATTATATAGATAATTGATTAAACAGAACAATTGAAAATGATTGATAATCAAATAAACTTGTGCCTAAATAGTTTAATAAATTTTTGAAAACAAAAAACTTGATTTATTTTTTACTATTTAAAAGTAAAAATTGTTAATAAAGAAAAAAAGGATTAATTAAATGAATAATAAATTCGATTATTTGTCTAAGCCCGATGTCAAATAATATTACGCATAAGTATTACCTAACCCATTATCAGTGACGCAATTTATCCGACCGTCGCACTTCGCGTGGTCAAGATAGTACAATCGCCATCACTAATGCCTGGGTGGAATTGGTTACGACTTACTAACTTCATGCCCAGGTATTAATGATGGTGATTGTAGTCTAGTTAACAAGTGTTTTTTTAGTCAATTTTTTTTCAGCAGTCACGGAAAAATATGAATATGGCGTAATTCGATTCGGAATAGTATGTAGATAATTTAAAAAAAAAAATTAGGAAAACGGTTGACCCTAAAGGCCATCCCTGCAACTTTCCGCTAATTCCATATTTAAGCACTCAAAATTGCACTTATTTCATTTTTGAGCTTTTCGAGCTAGAAGCAATTGATTTCCCGAGCTTAAAAATATAATTTTCATATTATATTGAGTTCTCCGAGCTCAGAAGTGTAATAGAAGTTTGATAAAACACTACTTTTTGAATTTTCAAACCGCAATAACTTTTGAATGAATCATCCGATTTTCACGCGAATAGCGGCATTTGACGTAGTTTCTTAAGTTTTATGAAGAATTTCTAAGTTTAAATTGATCGAACTAGGATTTTTGAAGTAATTCCGAAAAAACATTTTTTTCGGTTTTCTTTCGTCAATGATAACTCACGAACGAATCAACCGATTTTGACCGGCTTGGCGGCGATCGACGTGGTTTTTTGATGTTAAGAGTTGAATAGTTTTTGGAATCGATCGGTAAAGTCGTTTGAAAGTTATTCCAAGAAAACCATGTTTAAAAAAATTTTTAATTTCCCGCTAAGAAAATTGAAAATTTCCAAAAATCGGGAAGTTATTGTTTTTACCCCGTTTTTCGAAAATGGAGTTTTCATCAGATCTCAACGTTTTGAGGTCCTATAGGAAACTTCCCTGACTATTCCCGCGATGGTGTATGTATGTATGTATATGTATGTATGTATGTATGTATATATATGTATGTATGTGTGTGTGTGTTTTTTTTTTTATTTTAGAGAAGCGAAAAAAATCTTCCAAAGAGACCGCTATCATTGAAAGATGATTTTTACCGACTAAAAAAAACTCCTCTCTCCTTTCCCCATAGATATTTTGAGGAAGACTGGATCGGAACCGCGTTAGCATTACTTCAATCCAGTCCATGTTGCGTCTCACGACGGTTACTCCTAGTTGAATAGGATCTTACGAAATTCCTCCCCCACATAGTAGTGTGGGGGTGTTAATTATTAAAAAAATTCATATTCTTCAAATACAGTTCCTACAGATATAAAATTTGAAAGAATCTCGAGAGAAACAGGAAATTACAAAGATGGCAGAGTTAATGTAAAAGATTAAAATAAGTGCATTTTCCAAGCACTTGAGATGTGAGAAAGAAATTTGGCTACTTATTTCAATGGAATTCATAAAAAACATGTACACTAATTTTCTATAAAAAATTAACGCCACGGAGAAAATTTTAGTTAACGGAAAATTCGTCGCATTTTAAAAGCTAGGCAGATTTCAATTTCACTTATGAGACCTCCAATTACTTTAATTGAAACTCAATGCTTGTGTCAAATTTTTTTCTTCGTGACAAATTTATTATTCATTTTTGTAAGAAAGCCACGGAAATGTTATAATGATTGCGCATTGAAAGTTACAATTAATATTAGCTAGAAAAATCACATGGATAAAAGGTACAGACTAATTCGAGGGAATTTGGAATCAGTACAAGTCAAAACAATATCGATGCTTAACTCAAAAGCTGTTGGTCGGGGGGAATTTACGCAGAAGAACTTTTTGTAGCAAATTTTATGCTCTACAAAAGCTATATATGCGTTTTTCTCAAAAAAATTTTTCTCACGTCGAAAAATCAAGTTGAAACCGAAAAAAAAATTTTTTCTATGTTATTTAAATAGGAAATTGAATTTTTAAAGGAGCTAAGCCGCTATTGCACTTGAAGCCTTTTACCCGGCAGCATAATTTTTTATTTTTCATAAAGTATCAGATTTTCCAGTTGCACAGAGAAAAAAAAATATCGCCTAAAAATGAAGCACCCTAATGATTATATATAATTATTAAAAAATGCTGCATCTAATTATATATTATTATATATAATAGCATATAATCATATATAATTATATGTAATTAATATATAATTATATATAAGTAATATATGATAACATATAAGGGTAATTCTCATGAAAACTCGAAATTCCTGTCCTAGCAATTTTTACAATAATTCTAAGTGATTTAGGATGGTATTTTTTTTTTTCGGAAAGAATATCATCAAGGCTAAAAATGTTGGTCATAACTTAGGAACCATACGGGCATTTGTGAAGAATAATAAATATATAGTACTCTGAAAATCATTCCCTCACTGTGTCCCAAACTCCAGATTAAAAAATTGTCTAAAGTTTTTATTGAAAATTTCTTAAAAAATCTGTTTGCAACTATGACTTGTCTATTGTAAATATGACAACTTTTCAAAATTTCTCTGAGTTTAGGATCATAAGTCATGAACAAGTTGTCTAATGTTGACTTAACATGTGTCCCATGAAAATTTATCATTCCCTCACATCATTACCAACAGTCGATAAGTAGATATATTCTTGAGGACTTTAGTAATAGTCTCATTAGTTTTTGATAGTTGGTAATACGGTCGCTTGTTTGAAATGGCAAATTGACTTCAAGCTTGTTAAAGTACTTGTTGGAAGAAGATGTCATTGTAATTTTTTAAAGATTACATTTTAAACAATCATTCCATCACAGCGAAGAATAAAAAAGGTAATTGTAATATTTGAATTTTGATGACGTAGTAAAGTATGTTTTTAAAGGTAGAAAGCGTAGAGAAAAGTTAGATGGTTACAAAAGGTTACGTTGCGAGATTTTTTAGGTTATGGTTTATTTTGTCATTCCTCACCGTCATTCCCTATTTTTGAATTAAAATGAGGGAATGATGATTTATGAGGTAATGATTTTCAGACTGGATCGCCACAGTTTTTGTACATCTTTGCTTTTAGAAACTTTTTGATTACCATTTTGCTTTATTTTTGGGCCAAACAATGGCAAGAAATAAAAAGTTGTCGGATACTGAAGCAAAATTAAAGAAGAAAGAATACGACAAGAAGCGTCGAGAGAAAATGAAGTCTGATCCTGCAAAATTAGAAAAACTTCGTGAAAAAGAAAGAGCTAAATATCTGAAGAAAAAACAGAAAGGCCAAGTTAAATCTATAGCTACTATGAGTTCCAGAGAAAAAAGACTAAAAAGAAAAAATTGGAAAAAAAATAGTCAAAATTATAGAAACCGAAAAGTTAAAATAGGTAAGAATTTGACAGAACTTGTTCATCAAAACAATATTCAGCGTCAAAGCATGGTAGCTATTCAGAGAAGGAAGCAACTAAGAAAACGTCGAGCAATACAATATGCAAAAATTGCCAGATTAGAAAAAAAATTAAAAGAAGAAACTCGAAAAAAAGAGAAATTTCGAAAAAGATGTCAGCGACAAACTAAAAAAGTTTTGTCATCCCCTGAAGCTAAAGTGTCAGCACTGTTGAAGAATGTTCAAGTTCCTAAAATTGTAAAAAAGAAGCTTATTTTTTCAGAAGTTATTACTAAACAACTCCAAAATAGCTACACTCAATTAAATAAACATTGTGATAAGAAAAAATACTATGAAATTTTAAAACCAGATCTTCTAAAAAAATACAAATTACTGAGTTTCTCAAAACCATTTTTTAAACATGAGACGCACAAAAAAAGTGGATGTAAAAAAGTAAGTGCACAACTGATCAAAGTTAAACAAAACGTTGCAGATTTTTTAGAGAAAGATGAAAATTCCAGGATGTGTCCAGGTAAGAAAGATTTTATCAGATCAAAAGGAACTGTGAAACAAAAACGCTTATTGGGTGACACAATCAAAAATTTGCACAAAAAATTTCTGGCTACAGTTGAGTATAAAATGAGCTTAGCAACATTCTGTAGATTTCGACCTTTCTGGGTGACTTGGGCGAATATCAAAGACCGAAATACCTGCCAATGTATGATCCATGCAAATATGCAACTAATGATTATGAAGTTGCATGAAAATAAAGCGCTACCAAACTGCAACTTAACCAAATTTTTGTCAACGATAACATGTGACGTCAGTTCAACAAAATGCTTGACCCGAGCTTGTGAAAAATGTCAACATAAAATGATAGAATATAATCTTCCACAACCAAACCGAATAGTGACATTCCATCAGTGGATATACGAAACTACTTCTTACGAAAAAGATGAAAAAATGAAGACAGTACGTAAACCTGGAAAAAAGGAGATCAAGATACCAATTAGAGAACTAATACAAAAATTAGAAGAAACATTACCTTCGTTTTTGCAGCACGTCGCAACAATAGCTCATCAATATCAGACTATTTCAGAACTTAAAAAAAATTTGACTGAGAACGAAGTTCTTATTCATATCGACTTTAGTGAAAATTATTGTTCTAAATATAACGAAGAGATACAATCAGTCCACTTTGGTGGAGCAAGAAAACAAATTACACTTCATACAGGTGTCTTATATTTGCGTGAAAATGATACTGTTATGCCACACACGTTTTGCTCTCTATCTGAAAATAATAGACACGATTCTAACGCGGTTTGGGCTCACTTGACACCAATTTTCGAATGGATTAAGGGTCAATATTCAAACATCGATAGAATTCACATTCTAAGTGATGGCCCTGTAAATCAATACAAAAATAAGTTCATATTCCATATTGTATCTCACCATATGAATGATTTATTTTCCGGGATAACTTTTTTTTCATGGAACTATTCAGAACCAGGCCATGGTAAAGGTGCACCTGATGGCGTGGGTGGTACATTAAAAAGAACTGCGGACAAAGCTGTAGCTGAAGGTAAAGACATCGTAGACTTGAATTTACTGAAAAACATTTTATTGTCTAGATGTCCTTCGATTAAGTTATTTAAAATAAATTCTACTGATATCACAAAAATAGAAAACATAGTGAAGCAATCAAATGTAACGGGTGGTTTACTCCCCGTACTTATTGGCCCTGAATAAAATTAATAATTAACAAGATAACAGCGAAATGACTCTAATGCTAAATAGGGCGCCACCAGGATTATTTTCTCGCTTCCTGGAACCGGATGCCAGAGCTGAGTTTCTTATTCTACAGGGAGAGAGAGAGAGAAAGGTGGTCTGAAATAATTAAATCTTTATTTAACAATTGGCCAAAATTTATTAACAATAAAATCACAACTCGTACACTTGTACGTACTCCCAACTCACTTACACTACTCACTTACAACTACGACTTATGACTACGATTTTCTTACTTCACGCTTTCCACCGGGAAGTCGCTACTACAACTTATAACTACTGGAGGATTTCGGGCTGGAACCGGCTACTCCGACTTAGAACTACTTATCAATAAGACACCTCGTACAAAGACTGCAGTGCACGAGGGCTTATCAATAACGCCTTGCTATAGAAGCAACAGCCTAGTGACTGCAACATAAGCCAAGAAGCCTCTGCAGCTCTCTCACACACATACCCCTTACGTTGCGCTGTCCACCGGACCTTCACGCTCTACGCCAGAGAAACACCTCGCAACGGACTGCACGACTGCGAAGGAATTCTGGTAGCACTCACACACACATACCCCACACGTCTCACACACACACCGACTCTACTTTACTAATTTATTTCCGGATTTACAACAATTAACTCCGAAAAATGTCAACTTTAGATTCTCATTAAAACTCATCAGTCATTAGCTCGCAAAATAAAAACTCCTGAATTTATTCTCATAAATTAATAAATTTTACTTTTTAAAATTTCCGGCTTAAACCGACGCTTCTTTTCCTTCCAAATTTAACACGAGCTTATCTCTGTGCATTAACAAATTCTTAGAATATTCTTTTGTAATTTTAACTAAATTTTTCTCGGATTTAATCCACACGAATAAATAGTTTTATAAATAATTTTACCGGGATAATGATGATAATAAATTATTGGTATAAATTCGATATAAGACTCCCCTGGCAGAAATTGGCAATTAAATTAGATAATAAATTATAATTTTACTCAACATGAAAATTTCGTGCCTCAATTTTCCTGCGGGTGTACCAGTCTTATTTGCGTCGAAATTTAATAAATCCATTCTCAATAATTAATAACACGTGGAATAATAAATTTCTAGCAATTTGCGAACGGCGATTAGATTATAGATAAATTCACCTCGGTGAAAAAGTAATTTCAAAAAATTATCAGATGTCTTAAATTTCGAAAATGCGTCGCAGTTTTCTCAACAATCAATTCCGGTAATTAAAATTTATTCCGTATAAATAATTAAATAATTTTCCATAAATAATAAATATAATAAAATAATTAATTAAGTGGTAATTCAATCGTTAAAATCTATAACATTTTTCCAGGTATTTATTTTATAAATTTACGGCGTCACAAATTCTTAAGGAATGTGCGCTCAAAATGGACGCCGTTACTGCGTAGTTAGCTTGACCTCGGGTACCGAGAGACGCTTGACTGGTCGTGAGCTATGACTGGAATATTTTCTCGATATTCAGAAAATTATAATTGTTAATGAAAAATGAATTCATTAATTCCAATCAAAGGTGTTAATTATTATTAACC
>CAJNRD030001116.1:6350706-6367296 GCA_905319865.3 Cotesia congregata
AATATTGACCTTGGATAGGACGAAATCCTGCAAGTCAATGGTCAGCTTTTCAAGGCGTTCCAGTGCTTTTGTTCTCTTCATTTCAGCGCTTGCTTCAATCGCTGCTTGTTGGGCATGAAGCCCGTTTTTATTCTTGTTTGTTTCCTGTAAATTACTCATACTTTTTGATTCACCCGCGCATCGTACGGAGTGGAGCGGGTTGCTATAACTAGGAACGGGTGTACCCTCGGATATAGTGCTCCTACCCCAGTTCCCTGAGGTCTAGCCGACACTTAGGCAGTCCCGGAATACACGGACGGACTAGATTCGCTCGGGGCGGTGAAGATTCCGATCTCTAACACTAACTGCGTACTTCCTGGTCAAGGCCCGAAGTGACTGGCTCCTGATCCACTACTGCAACTTACACCTCGGTAGAGCAAGCTCACATCAGCCGTGGCTTGCATCGTCGGAAACTACGATACAGAGGTTCCGGACACTCCCAGTGAGTTACAGCAGGGACCGATCGTCTTGTTAGGTCAGTTAGTGTGACCAACCCATTAAAGGGGAGTTTTGTCCACGGGAGCGTATTTTGCTTGGCTCCTACCCACTGTACCTCATCAACTAAGAGATTATCCAAGTGTCATCCAAGGACAGCGAGCGTTCTCCCATCCGCTCGGGGAGACGCGCCCGGTAGCAGTATCTCCTCTGCCCCGAGGGTGTGTGTGTGTGTGTGTGTGTGTGTGTGATGTGTGTGTGTGTGTGTGTGTGTGTGTGTGTGGGTGTGGGTGTGTGTGTCAAAATCGGTTGATTCGTTCGTGAGTTATCGTTGACGAAAGAAAACCGAAAAAAAAAAAGTGTTTTTTCGGAATCACTCCGAAATTTTTTCTTCTATCAATTTAAACTTGAAAATTCTTTATAAAGCTTAAAAAACTGCGTTGGACGCCACCAACCGCGTGAAAATCGGTTAATTCATTCAAAAGTTATTGCGATTTGAAAATTCAAAAAAAAAATGTTTTATTGAACTTCCATCAAACTTTTGAGCTCGAAGAGCTCAAAAGCATACAATAGCTATTTTTTGAGCTCGGAGAGCTCAAAATAACACACAAATTGTATTTACGAGCTCGAAGAGCTCAAAACCGTCATAAGTGCAATTTCAAGTGTTTAGGTATAGAATTGGCGGGAAGTTGCAGGGATGTTCAGGGTCAACCGTTTTCCTAATTTTTAACTTCCCGCTAAGAAAATGGAAGATTTTCAAAAATCGGGAAGTTATTGGTTTTACTCCGTTTTTCGAAAATCGAGTTTTCATCAGATCTCGACGTTTTGAGGTCCTAGGAAGCTTCCGTGACTACTCCCGCGAGGTTGTCACTATGTCTGTATGTACGTATGTGTGTGTGTGTGTGTGTTTTTTTTTTCTTAGGGGGGGAATCCTTTTTACGGATTCTAGGCATAGCTGTTTGGCCTGGATATGTGGCGACTCGACGCAGCGTCATACTAAAACTCGACGCTGACGCCCTTACCCACTAAACCCTTAACCCCTTTCTTTTCTATCCTCTGATCCCCCATGGTACCGCCGTAAGGCATTTCTTCGCGGAGGGAGGAATTAGCGGCCGCACTTCCTTCTGGTGGCTAAGATATTATTTTTTCTTTCTAGATTCTGTCTTTCGCTCTTTTCCTCCCAATGGATCGCAACTCTGTAAGCACTTTTGTAGCAAAAGTGCTTGTGGCGTTCCAGGCAGCTTCTGACGACAACATTGCTTCTACTATTGACTCTGGTTGGGTTCTCTTTTTCAGAATCTTCTCTAACTTATCCCGCTGTTGGTTGAAACGTGGATACACAAAGAAAACATGCTCCGCATCTTCATTGACCCTTGGACAGGACGGGCACTCTGGGGTATCATCGTGCTTAAAGCGGTGAAGATACTTCCGGTAACATCCGTGTCCTGATACCATCTGCGTTAAATAATAGTTGATCTCGACGTGACTCCGGTTGAACAACACATCAATCCGAGGTATGAGACGGTACGTCTACCGACCTTTCTCTGCAGCATTCCACTCCTGTTGCCATCTTGCGATGCTGTGTTGCCGTTCTTCCCTTCTAAGTTCTTCAGGACTCAGTGGGGCTGACCTTTTTCGTTGATATAGATTCCGTCTTTCCTCAGCTAGGACTCTGAGAGGCAGAGTACCGGAAATAACACACACTGCTTCCTCTGATATTGTGCGAAAGGCGCTAGCTACTCGTAGGGCACTCAGTCGATATACTGGTCCAGCCTTTCTCCATGATTCTTGCGTCTTTAGTGCGTCGGCCCAAATGGATATTCCGCAAGTGAGCACCGATGTGACTACTGATGACAATAATAGCCTTCTGCTCTGCTTTGGGCCTCCGACGTTCGGCATCAGTCGTGCGAGACTAGCCCTAACTACTGACGCTTTGGCACTGACATGTTCCACTTGCTGCTTGAAGTTGAGTCGAGCATCAAGCATCACTTCCAAATATCGGATATAAGGTTGTGATGTGATTTCTTGTTCGCCGACTTTCAGCTTAATGGTGTCTACCACTTTTCTGCTGGTAATAAGCATTGCCTTAGTCTTGTGTTGCGCCAGTTGCAGGTTCACTGCGTCCATTCACCGGTTAACGCGCTCAAAAGTGAGATCGAACATATGGTTTATCTCGTCAAGGTGCTTGGCAACGATCACTACGGCTACGTCATCTGCATATGCTACGAGTTTGACGTTTCTTGGCAGAGTTAGTCTTAATAGACCGTCATACATAAGGAGGTATTCCACAGGAGCTGGCCTAGAACTGAACCTTGTGGTACACCTCTAGTAATATCATACTCCCTCGGACTGTTCTTCGTGTCATACTTCAAGACCCTGTTTTCAAAGTAGCTTGCTACGATCTTAAGAAGGTATTCTGTTACATTCTTCTCTTGGAGGGCCTGCATGATGCATTCCCAATTGGCGGAGTTGAATGCGTTTCTGATGTCTAGATTCGCCACCAGGCAATACTTCTTCGTTCCACCCTTCCATCTGGTTCCTGCGATTGCTTTTTTGGCCGTATCAACAACCAGTTTGATTGCGTCCAGGGTTGATCGTCCTTTCCGGAATCCATATCGACTGTCTGCCAGGAGTGGCTCGACTACTGCTTCAATTTTCTGGTGAATTATGCGCTCAAATATCTTACCCGCCGTATCTAGCATGCAAAGTGGTCGGTAAGATGACGGTTCTTCTGGTGGATTCTTCCCGTTAGGTAACAGTACCAGCCGTCGAAGGAGCCCAGGCCAGAGCCTAAGCGGAAAAAACCACGCAAATGGATCAGACCCGACGCACTGATCATCCGCCCGGTCGAGAGAACAAAATATGCCGAGATTCAGCGTCGCATAAAGCTGGACGTCCCAGATAAGCCGGTTCGTTCAACTTTGGATAAGATCAACAAGACCAGAAGTGGCGACTTGTTAATTACACAAAAGTTACGGGACGGAAACTGCAAAATAAGGATCGGCTGGGTCAATTGCCGAATGAGAGCAACGAAGAGACCCATACAATGCTTCAAATGCTGGCACTTTGGGCACTTTGGATCTCAGTGCAAAAGCGAAGTCGACCGGTCTAAGCACTGCATAAGGTGCGGAAAAGAAGGACACAAAATTGCTGATTGTAAAAATCCAGTTAAATGTGCACTGTGCGTTGAACGGCACGGCGTAGAAAAGGCGGCTCACCATGCAGGCACGAACAAATGCCCCGTCTTCCAAGAAGCGCGCGAGAAGATATCGAAGCCAAGAGCATGAAGATATTGCAGCTCAACCTCAATCATTGTGGGGCTGCGCATGACCTGCTCATGCAAACTGTGCGCGAGTTAGAGGCAGACGTAGCACTTATAAGTGAGCCTTATAGACACCTGAGTAACCAACCCTGGGAATCCGACAGCACTAACAAAGCCGTTATCCGGTCCTGCGGTAAATGGCCTTTACAGAGAACAGTCAACAATAAGGAAGCCGGCTTCGTAGCAGCATGGGTAGATGGCCTCTGCATCTACAGTTGCTATGCACCACCTAGTCTCTCTAATGAACAGTTTGAAGACTTCCTTGATCGGCTAACTGAGGACGCAAGAAAACACTTTCCCGTGGCGATAGCTGGTGACTTCAATTCCTGGGCAGCAGACTGGGGCAGCAAGTTCACTAATACACGTGGAAAAGTACTTCTCGAGGCAATGGCCACACTGGACGTGATCCTTCTTAACACCGGTGACATGCCAACGTATACTAAGCGAGAGGCAAACTCAATTGTTGACCTCACATTTGTCAGCAGTTGCTTAGCTCGAAGAGGTTTTTCTTGGAAAGTATTGAAGATTACACAGCCAGCGACCATAGTGCGATACTATGGGAAATATCTAATGGCCAGAATCTAAGAAAAGTCAACAGGAGCGCTAGCGCAGTTGGGTGGAAAGTTAAATCTCTCGACCTCACTGCTTTAGTAGTAGCCTTAGAGTGCGATCCGATCATCGTAGAAACTGCTGAAGAGAAGACCAAGGACCTAATTAGAAGAGTCACCCAGGCCTGCGACGCCAGTATGTCCCGGAAACGTGGCATGAATTCAAGACCTTCGGTGCACTGGTGGAACGATCACATTAGCATTCTACGTTCAGAGTGTCTTAAAAAAAGAAGAAAGTCTCAGCGTGGCTACAGACGACCTAACTCCTCAGAGCTGATGGCAGAGTATAAAAAGGCCCGTCAAGAATTGAACAGAGCAATCAAAGAAAGCAAACGACGCTGCTGGAAGGAACTGGTTGCAGAAGTAGAGAAAGATCCATGGGGCAGACCGTACAAGGTGGTTATGACCCACCTCAAATGCCAGCCAATGCCATCACCTACGTATTCACAGCTCCTAGAGAAGATTGTAACTGCGCTGTTTCCCCAACAGCCGGTATTCACCTACAAGTTGGAGCAGCTCAACCCTGAAGACATCCCAACTGTCACGTTGGATGAGTTGATAGAGGCAGACAATCGAGTAGGGAATAATAAGGCGCCGGGATTGGACAGAATCCCTAATATTGCCCTGAAATCAATCCTTAGGGCAGCACCGACATTATTCCTGGACGTTTTCGATACATGCCTGAAGGAAGGGACTTTTCCGCAGAAGTGGAAACAGCAACGGCTAGTGCTACTTCCGAATCGGAAAAAGCCGCCGGAAGAACCGTCATCCTACCGACCACTCTGCATGTTAGACACGGCCGGCAAGATATTCGAGCGCATAATTCATCAGAGAATAGAGGCTGTAGTCGATCCACTCCTGGCAGAGAACCAGTTTGGTTTCCGAAAAGGACGGTCAACTCTGGATGCGATCAAATTGGTTGTTGATACAGCCAAGAATGCAATCGCCGGAACGAGATGGAAGGGTGGAAAGAAGAAATACTGCTTGGTGGCTGCTTTGGACATTAAAAATGCCTTCAACTCCGCTAACTGGGACTGTGTTATGCGAGGTCTAGAAGAAAAAAACGTACCAGGATACCTTCGCAGAATGGTAGCGAGCTACTTCACGAATAGGGTTCTGAAATATGACACGAAGGACGGTACGAAAGTGTACGAAATCACCGGAGGAGTGCCACAGAGATCAGTCTTAGGTCCTCTGCTATGGAACATCATGTATGATGGTCTCCTGAGAATAGCATTGCCTACGGGAGTCAAACTTGTAGCATATGCGGATGACGTAGCTGTCGTGATCGTCGCAAAGCACCTCGAAGAGATAGAAATGGCGTTTAATATTACATTCAGACGAGATTTCAGATCGAAATTTGGCTTAACCGGAATCACGGCGAGGTCAATTACTATCTCACGCAGATGTTGTCAGGACACGGGTGTTTTCGAGAGTATCTACACCGCTTTAAGCACGATGACTCTTCGGAGTGCCCGTTCTGCCCAGGAGTTGCTGAAGATGCGGAGCACGTCTTCTTTGTATGTCCTTGTTTCGATCCACAGCGTAAAGAGTTGGAGAGGATCCTGAACCAGAGAATGCAACCAGATTCACTAGTAGAAGCAATGTTGTCTGGAAGAAGCTGCCTGGAACGCTACCAACACGTTTGCAACAAAAGTCCTCAAAGACTTGCGTTCCACCGAAAGAAGAAGAGCAAATCGCAGAAGATAGAAGGAAGGAAGTTAACACTTTAGCCACCAGAAGGAAGAGCAGTAGCTAGATCCTCCCTTCACGAAGTAATGCCTGACGGCGATTTCTATGAGGGATTAGAGGAAAGAAGGAAAAATGAGTTTAGGGTTTAGTGGGTAGGGGCATTAGCGTCGAGATTTAGTATGACGCTGCGTCGAGTCGCCACATATCCAGGCCAAACAGCTATGCCTGGAATCCGTAAAAAGGATTCCCCCTCTGAGGAAAAAAAAACAAAAAAAAAAAACACACGCATACATACATTCGGTGTAGAAAAGGCCGAACTACTGGTTCGGGAAACCATTGACACCGTTGAAACTTGGCTTGATAAAAACCACCTGAAACTCGCCAAGCACAAAACCGAGATGGTCGTTCTGAGACGTCAAAAATGGTTCCCGAAACCATTCGCTGTGGACATGGGAGGAACAACACTGACGTCAACAAGGGCCCTGCGCTATCTAGGGGTAATGATAGACGAGAAATTTTCTTTCCGCGAACACCTTGACAGTGCATGCAGGAAAGCTAGCAAGACGGTTTCTAGCCTAGCAAGAATCATGACGAATACTATGGGGCCAAGAACCTAAAAGAGAAGAGTTCTTCTAGAAGAGGTCCACTCGGTACTGCTTTAAGGAGCAGAAATATGGGCAGACATAATAAAGCAGAAGACCTACCGGCGGAAGATAGCAGCAGTGCAGCGGCAAGGCATTCTCAGGGTGGCCTGCGCCTACCGAACGGTTTCCGAGGCGGCTATATTGGTCATTGTGGGAGCCGCGCCCATCGACCTACTAGCGTTCGAGAGAGTAAAACTCTATGATGCCAAAAAGTGACGAAAACATGAAAGACGCAAGAACGAGGATAAAGGCAGAAACACGGCAAGAGTGGCAGGACCGATGGACATCGGGAGGGACGGGCTCTCCCCGGAGAGCTTGGTAACCTGCATGCTCAAAAACGAAGATAACTGCTCAGCTGTCGCAGCTGAGTAGGCGTCATGAGACGCAACATGGACCGGTGTGAAATGCTGAGTAGGCGGAAAAGCGGGGATCAGGTTTTGGTCTGGATATCTCAATTAAAACGCGTAAATTATTATTTAAATTAACACTAGGAATTTATTTATAATAAATACACTCAATATTTAATATGTTTGTTAGCGGATTGTTTAAATAACAGCGGATTAAGAAATGAAAGCGTGGTTAATAAAAGCGAAGCCGGTTGACACGAGTTTGAACACACAGCCGGCACTGAGAAAGCGGTGAATTACTGCACAAAAAACACAAATTATCTGAAACAGACTCAAAATAAATTAAGCACAATTTGTTAAAGCGGATTAGTAATCAATTAAGCGAAACAGCAGAATTTTATAACTCAAGCGAATTAAAATAGCGGGATAGCGAAGCGTTAGACACAATGGCGTTGAAGCGAAAGATAATAATAATAATTCGTCTTCTTCCTCGTCGACTTGGGGAAGAAGGCTATTGCGCATGTCTAGCGAGAGCGATCAGTCAATCAAGCGGTCGATCCGTGGCGTGATCAGTCAAGCCAAGCTTTGTGCAGACGGTTAGTTTTTGCGGAAACTAGCGGTTGCAGGTGCGGCTCTTGAAATTGGGAGTCCCCCAGGAGCGACTTCATCGCTACTGGGCCTTGTTCACCGAACAACTGGATTGAAGTAATGCTTCGACCGCTTGGATTGAAGTAATGCTTCGAACATCGACTTCTAAGTCCGACATACCCGGGCAAACACCTAGTCCTAGCACAAACACCAAGTCCTGGCATATGTAAATGTATTTGACCTCCTCTATAAAAAAAAAAATTAAAAAAAAACACACACACACATACCTACCACGGACATACGGACATACGGACATCATCGCGAAAACATTCAGGGAAGCTTGCTATTACCTCAAAACGTAGAGATCTGATGAAAACTCGATTTTCGAAAAACGGGGTAAAACCAGTAATTTTTCGATTTTCGAAAATTTTCAATTTCCTTAGATAATCACCGCACGGTCTCCATTCCACGGTCTTCGTTTGAGCTAGATAAAGTAAAGAAGCCTATGGACTGCTGAATAGTCTTGAGATTCTTTTGTAACAAGAAAATACTCGCGTCGACCGACAGCGGAGTTACCGGTCGCCTCGTATTCTTGTCCAGGTCGCCTAAAATGAATTATATAGATTGATTGAAGTCTTAGGAGGCGCTCTCAACATCCTAAGTAACACCACAGCTGCAACCCAGACTGGTTTAGTGCACGTATGGATACCAGTTATTTGTTTTCTTTCAGGGAAATAACAAACCCTTTATGTTTAGAGCCAATTCGCAGGTATCCGTGAGGAAAGCAAAATAGAATAGTATTAGGAGGGACAGAGAGAGAAGTATTATACAAAGTTGAGAAATATAATAAATGAAATAGCTATGTTAAATAAATTATAACTAGGAACAAGGATATAATACTATAATAAGAAACAAGATGGCTACCGTGTAAAGTGGTCGTGTTGGAGTGCTCTCCAGTAATCTTATTCTAATAGTGAACATCAGTCAGGATAAATTCGCAAAGTGTATCTTTTCTGGTGTATAAAAATTGGCAAGTGATCTGAGATATAAATCATATATGGGTCATGAATATTAATTAGAGTAAAATTAATTGTTAAGTGTCGCATTTTTGTCATAAAACGTGCTTTGACCTGTGACAGTGTGACATCTGCAGGAGGATTTTAGTATCGTTGGGTATTGGTCTGTTATCGATTGTCTTCCTTGTCGGAGGTGACATCTAGTTAGTAAGACTAAAACCCTACACTGACTACTGTTTGTAAACAAGTGTAATGTGCACTATTATCTGTTTGTAAACAAGTGTACTGTAAACAGAAAGCATAATGTCGCGTGATTGCAAGTATTGTGGCAATAATATTGTCACAGACAGTATTAAGTGTCCAAAGTGTACTGCATACATCCTCATTGGTGGACCTTCGTGCGTTAATCAGAGAGGAAATTGCGGGTTTGACAACTGAAATCAAGAATGATATTAGTGATTAATTGAAACTGGTGGTCGATGGTGTTGAATCTCTCGCTGAAAAAGTTAACAGAAATAACGAGTTACTTAAGAATAGAATTGAAGCTGTTGAGAATGTCAATAAAGTCCTTGTAACAAATGTTGCATCACTTGAAACGCAGGTTAAGAGTAATGCTGACACTATTGTAAAGATCGAGAACCAAATGGCAACGTCTGGTGGAGGAAATGATTCAGCGATCCTTGAGGAGGTTGAAGAAAGACTTATGAGGCGCAATAATGTAATATTGTTTGGTATACCTGAATCCGCCGACTCCAGTAAGCAAGGCAGGGAAGACCATGACCTTGCACAAGTAACGAAAATATGCTCGGCCCTTGAGGTGGATACTACATCTACATCACAATTCAGAATTGGGAAATACTCACCTGCTCTAGCTAAACCGAGACCAATTAAGCTTTCATTTGATAATGCTACACTGAATTAATGATGCAGAGATTGGCCAAGCTGAAGAGGTCCAAACAGATTCCCTTAGAGCTGCTGAACGTAGCAATAGCCAAAGACAGGACCATAAGGCAGCGGAGGCAGCAGAAGGAGACCTGGACAGAGTTTCAACGTCGCAAACAGAACGGAGAACCGAATCTGAGGATAGTAACCAGGAATGGGTCGACTTCCATTGTCAGGATTCCAGCTCATCGCTCAGTTCCGGAGATAGAGATCAACAATCGATCATAAATACATCATATTTGCAGTATAGTATCTACTATCAAAATGTTCGAGGAATTAAATCCAAACTTAAACTGTATTGTATAACACAGCCGTTAGCGATTTTGATGTATACGTCTTTACTGAAACTTGGCTGCATGATAGTATGTACAACTCGGAATTATTTGTTAATAATCTATTTTTTTTGTTAAATGTGAAAGACGTGAAACTTTCGGAAAATCAGGTATTGGGAAAATTTCAGACTTAAATTGAAAAAAAGTTCGAACCCCAATTAATTAGAGCAATATAATGGGTTTAAAAGTTCATTAAAACGAAGAACCGGGGAGGTGTTTAATAGCTACCAGTGAGAGTCAGAAAATAAATTAATAAAGGATCCTAAAAGTTTTTGGAATTTTATTAAAACCAGTAAGAAACAAAATCAGTACCCCACAAACTTTTATACACAAAACAGTAATTGTTCTGATCCCCAGGTAGTTGTTAACTCGTTTGCTCAGTTCTTCAGTAATATGTATGCACCTATAGATAAGTTGTATGACTAGGCTATGATTTGGTACTGTTAGAATAAGTCTTGGTATTATAATTAAAACTGTAATTTTAGCAAAATTTATATATGAATTGATTATAGTTGTCATCTTGTACTAAATATTGTAATTAGTGACCGTGTTAATGGCTGTAAGCTGTTGGGTCTAAATAAAGGAAATAAATAAATAAATAAATAAACTAGTTAGATGGACTGATAATGATTAAGACACAAATCAGTAGTCAGAGCCAATTTAGCTATTTATTCATAAACAAAATTACTTAAATCTAAGCCTAGAGCCGAATTTCTTCGTCGGGTAGACTATATAACAATTTTTCGTCCTAAGCGAACGTATGGGGGTTTTTACGCGCAGACGAAACTCAATTTGTAAATAACACGCGTACGCACCAGTATCTACTGGGCTGTATTAGTAAATGGTAATTTCAAGACACCGCCTCGTGGTCGAAAACAGCACTACTCAAACCAGGTCATGTATTCTTATGGCGGTGACGTACTTGCCATCTGGTGCTAAAAAATTTAACTACTCAAACCAGGTTTTGGTAATAGGCCTTTGAACACGGTACCGTTTACCAATAGAACTTTATACAGTCGAGGACAATGTCACGCAAGCGTCACCAATCTCTATACAGCCGAGTAGCTTACGTTTCAACTGTCATTTTAAATTAAAAAGCGCACCTTTGACTAAATTCAAGACTTTCATGTGTTTTTAACTTCTCGCTAAGAAAATCAATGATTTTCGAAAAATCGGGAAGTTATTGTTTTTACCTCGTTTTGCAAAAATCGAGGTTTCAACAGATCTCGACGTTTGGAAGCCCTAAAAAGCTTTCCTGACTATTTTTACGATGATGTCCGTACGTCTGGATGTGTGTGTGTGTGTGTTGTTTTTTTTTTTTAATTAAGGGGGGGGGAATCTTTTTTACGGATTCTAGGCATAACTGTTTGGCCTGAATATGTGGCGACTCGACGCAGCGTCATACTTAAACTCGACGCTAACGCCCCTACTAACTAAACCCTAAACCCCTTTCCTCTTTCCTCTAATCCCTCATGGAAACCGTCGTTAGGTATTACTTCCTTGGGGGAGGATATAGCGACTGCTCTTCCTTCTGGTAGCTAAGGTGTTATTTTACCTTTCTCCTAGTTGTTGTCATTTGCTCTTTTTCTTCCGATAGAACGCAAGTCTATGAGGACTTCTGTTGCAAACGTGTTTGTGGCGTTCCAGACAGCCTCTGATGACAGCATTGTTTCTACTATTGTCTCTGGTTGGATTTTCTTCTTCAGGATCATCTCCAGCTCATCTCGTTGTGGGTAAAATCGTGGGCACTCAAAGAAAACGTGCTACGCGTCTTCATTGATTCCTGGGCAGGACAGGCACTCCGGTGAATCACCATGCTTGAAGCGGTGAAGATACGTCCGAAAACATCCATGGCCTGACAACATCTGCGTCAGATAGTAATTGACCTCGCCATGACTCCGGTTTAGCCAAACGTCGATCTTCGGTATGAGACGGTGTGTCCATCTTCCTGTTGTCGCGGCGTCCCACTGCGATTGCCATCGTGCGATGCTGTTCTGCCATTCTTCAGCTCTGAGTTCCTTGGCACTTAGTATGGTTGACCTCTTTCGTTGGTAAAGGTTCCGTCTTTCCTCAGTTAGAACTCTGAGCGGCAAAGTTCCGGAAATGACACATACTGCTACTTCTGATATCGTGCGGAATGCACTGGCTAGTCTTACAGCGCTCAGTCGATATACTGGTCCAGCTTTTCTCCATGATTCTTGCAACTTCAGCGCGTCTGCCCAAATGGATATTCCATATGTGAGCACCGATGTGACAACTGATGATAGTAGTAGTCTCCTGCTCTGCTTTGGGCCTCCGACGTTCGGTGTCAGTCGTGCGAGACTAGCCCTCACTACTGACGCCTTGGCACTGACGTGTTCCACTTGCTGTTTAAAGTTGAGACGGGCATCAAGCATCACTCCCAAATATCGGATAAAAGGTTGTGATGTGATTTCTTGTTCGCCGACTTTCAGCTTGATGGTCTCTAACACTTTTCTGCTGGATATAAGCACTGCCTCAGTTTTGTGTGTAGCCAGATGCAGGTTTACCGTATTCATCCACCGATGGACTCGCTCGAAGGTGATGTCGAACATGTTGTTAATTTCGTCAAGGTGTTTAGCGACGATTACTACGGCTACGTCGTCTGCATACGCTACGAGTTTTATACTTCTTGGCAATTTCAATCTCAATAGGCCATCGTACATGATATTCCACAGCAGTGGACCAAGTACAGAGCCCTGGGGTACACCTCCGGTAATATCTTACTCTTTTGGACCATTCTTCGTGTCGTATTTAAGAACTCTATTGGTGAAATAGCTGGCCACTATTCTACACAGGTATTCTGGAACGTTTTTCTCTCGAAGAGCTTGCATGATCCAGTTCCAGTTGGCGGAATTGCAAGCGTTTTTAATGTCTAATGCCACCACCAGGCAATACTTCTTTGTGCCACCCTTCCATCTGGTTCCTGCGATCGCTTCTTTAGCCGTGCTAACAACCAGATTGATCGCGTCCAGGGTTGATCGTCATTTCCGGAATCCATACTGGTTGTCTGCCAGAAGTGGGTCGACTACTGCATCTATTCGTTGATGAATTATGCGCTCAAATATCTTACCCGCCGTATCTAGCATGCAAAGTGGTCAGTAAGATGACGGTTCTTCTGGTGGTTTCTTCCCTTTAGGTAACAGTACCAATCGTTGCTGTTTCCACTTACGAGGAAAAGTCCCCTCCTTAAGGCATGCACTATAAGCGTCTAGGAATAATGTTGGAGCTGCCTTTATGATGGTTTTCAAGGCTAAATTAGGGATTCCGTCCAATTCCGGCGCTTTATTATTCCCTACACGGTTACAGGCCTCCAGTAGTTCTTCTTCAGTGACAGGTGGGATGTCGTCCAGTTCGCCTGGCGCCAACTGGTAATCGAAGTTGCGTTGCTGTGGAAACAGTGCAGTGACGATTTTCTGAAGAAGTTGAGGACACGTAGGTGATGGCATTTGTTGTTTTTTCAGGTGGGTCATAACCACCTTATAAGGCTTACCCCACACGTCTTTATCCACCTCGTATATAAGCTCTTTCCAGCATCTTCTTTTGCTCTCTTTGATGGCTTTATTCAGTTCACGGCGCGCCTTCTTATACTCTGCGATCAGCTCCACTGAGTTGGGCCGTTGATAGCCGCGCTGAGAGATTCTTCTTTTCTTATGACACTCTTTACGGAGGACGCTGATGTGGTCGTTCCACCAATGCACCGAAAGTCTAGAATTTATGCCACGTTTACGAGGCATGCTGGCATCACAAGCATGTGTTACTCTCCTCATCAGGTCCATAGTCTGTTCTTCTGCACATCCAGTGTTGATCGGATCACCATCGAGGGCTATTAGTAGGACCAGGGACTTCGTATGGAAGGGGTAAAACAATTGATTAAAACAAATGCTCGTGCGTTACCCCTTCCATACGAAATCCCTGGCCATAGCTATTAGTAATGCTTCTGGGTCAAAAAATTTTACCTTCCAACCAACGATGTTAGACTGCTTGATTGGCCTCTTGAGGTTCTGGTCGCTTGATATTTCTCAGAATATCGCATGATGGTCGCTGGCAGTGTAGATGTCCAACACTTTCCAGTTGTAGTCGCCTCTAGCACGGCTATTACTGACAAAAGTGAGGTCTACAATTGAGCTTGCGTCACCTTTGGTGTAGGTCGGCGTATCACTACTGTTGAGCAAAACTACATCTAGTGTAGTAAAGGCCTCTAATAGTGCTTTCCCTCGTGCGTTGGTATGTTTGCTACCACAGTCAACTGCCCAGGAGTTGAAGTCTCCGGCTATCGCTACTGGATGGTATTGCTTCGCATCTTCGGTTAGTCGATCCAGGAAATCAGTGAAGTCATCAATGGAGAGGCTAGGTGGTGCGTAGCAGCTATAGATGCAGATGCTCTCTACTGATACTGCTACAAAGCCGGCATTACTGTTGTCGACTGCATTTTGGAAAGGGAGCTTGCCACATGATCAGATGACAGCTTTGGATGTGCTGTTAGATTCCTAGGGTTGGGTACTCAGGTGTTTATATGGCTTTGCTATCAGTACCAAGTCAAGTTCTAATTCTCGCACGGATTGCATGAGCAGGTCATGCGCTGCTTCACAATGGTTGAGATTGAGCTGCAGTATCCTCATGCTTGTTTGTTCGTCAACTTCTGGAGCGCCGCCTGAAATACCGGGCATCTGTGGGTGCCGGCATGGTGAGCCACGTCCTTTGTTCCTTGCTGCTCAGCACATATTGCACACTTGGCAGAATTTTTACAGTCCACGATACGGTGCCTTTCTTGTCCACATCTGATGCAGAGTTTAGATCGGTCTACTTGGCTTTTACATTGGGGCCCAACATGTCCAAAGTACCAGCATTTGAAGCATTGGATTGGTCTCCTGGTGGCTCTAATTCGGCAGTTGGCCCAACCGATCCGGATTTTACCGCTTCCTTCCAGTATTTTCCGCGCTGCAGTTGCCGATAGTGTCACAACAGCGGTTTGAGTACCTCTGTAAGCCTTACGAATCTTAATTGCCTCCGGTAGTATCTCGCAGAGCTCTCCGGTTACCGTTTGCAAGGCAGCCTGAATGTCTTCCTTTGTTGTGGTGCCATCCAGGTCTCGAATCTCGATGTCTTCCTGTGGCCCTTTGCAAATTACTTTGGCATCTTCTCTGAGGATGCCCGCAATAGTCTTCTGTAAAGCTTGGCCTTTGTCGGTGCTCTTCCTCGACAGCGTAATCAGCATGTTCCCGGCCCTGGTTTTGTGGATCTTATCCACCGTAGTCCGGACCTGTTGATCAGGGACTTCCGTCTTTAGTCGGCGCAAAATCTCAGCGTACTTTGCCGTCTCAGCTGGGCAGATAATCAGTGCGTCCGGCCTGATCCATTTGCGCGATTTTTTCAGCTTAGGTTACGGTCGAGGCTCATTCGGTGGTTGCTTCTGGAGCTTTTCTTTCGCTTGCTCTCTCTTCAACTTTTTTGACTGGACTTTTTGCCACTCATTCACCTCCATTTTTCCAACGTTCTGTGTTACCACGTTTTTCAGAGGATTTGGTTTAAGGTCCTGCTTCTTCTTAGTACGGCTGGTGATTGGGAGTCTGAGGAATTTTGCTCCTTCCTTTTCTCAGGCCTGATATCAGTTCCAGTTTCATCTCTGTCTTCGACGACTGACTCGACGTCACCCTCGCCACCTGTGTCCATCTCTTCGACAAACGTGTCAGCTTTTGCAGGTGAAACCGCTGTCGCACTCGTCTTCATCAGGACATTACCGTGTTGCTGTTGGATCTCCTGCCATTCTTTGTCCAGTTTTTTGAACCTCCTCAGGGCACTGCAGATGTTCGTCGACTTCAACTTGATCTCCCTGTGGACATTTTGCTTGGTTTGGAGAAAGTTCTGCAGTGCACTGACTAGCTTCTCCAGATGTACCAGAGCATCTGTCCTCTTCATCTTTGCACTAAGTAGCAGTGCGTCTTGCTGGGCATGAGGCCCGTTTCCACTCTTGTTTGTTACCTGTGAATTACTCATACCTTTTGATTTAACAGCGCATCGTACGGAGTGGAGCGGGTTGTCATAACTAGGAACGGGTGTACCGTCGGAGATAGTACTCCTACCCCAGTTCCCTGAGGCCTAGCCGACACTTAGCCAGTCCCGGAATACACGGACGAACTAGACTCGCTCGGAGCGGTGAAGATTCCGATCTCTAACACTCACTGCGTGCTTCCTGATCAAGGCCCGAAGTGGCTGGCTCCTGATCCACTGATGCAACTTACACCTCAGCAGAGCAAGCTCACATCAGCCGTGGCCTGCATCGTCGGAAACTACGATACAGGTTCCGGACACTCCCAGTGAGTTACAGCAGGGACCAATCGTCTTGCTAGGTCAGTTAGTGTGACCAACCCAGTAAAGGGGAGTTTTATCCACGGGAGCTTATTTTGTTTGGTTATTTTGTTTGGCTCCTACCCGCTGTACCTCATCAACTAAGAGATTAAGTGTCATCCAAGGACAGCGAGAGTTATCCCATCCGCTACGGGGAGACGCGCCTGGTAGCAGTTTCTCTTCTGCCGCAGGTGTGTGTGTGTGTGTGTGTGTGTGTGTGTGTGTGTGTGTGTGTGTGTGTGTGTGTGTTGTTGTGTGT
>CAJNRD030001116.1:6367321-6397827 GCA_905319865.3 Cotesia congregata
GTGTGTGTGTGTGTGTGTGTGTGTGTGTGTGTGTGTGTGTGTGTGTGTGTGTGTGTGTGTTTGTGTGTATGTAAACTTCTCGTTACTTTTGAACGACTTGACCGATTTCATTGCGGTTGGTGTCATTCGAAAGGGCTTTGCCAAACTTAGATTGTGAGTTGGAACGAAACCTGTGAGTTGGAACGAATTCGTACCGGTATTTATAGATTTTTTTAACAGGAGTTTTGTTCGGCTAAATTTTGAAATTTTTAAATTCCAGCAAAAATGACCGAACGAAACTCCTGATAAAAAATTCTATAAAAATCAAATAAATCCTTTACGCACAAAATTTGTCAGGAAATGCCCAAACACAACTCCTGTTAAAAGCGGAACTCAAAATTCCAATTTTAAGAGGTCTATCAAGGAAGTTACATTTTGGCACATCCTAATTGATTATATATGGAATCACATGTATAGAGTGTCCCAGAAGTAGCGGACGCCATTGTAGCATCTGATAAAAAAAATAATTCTGAGACGAAAAGTCCTTAGCCATTTTTTAATCAGACGCATAGATAATTAATTATTAATTAAAATAACGTCCTTTTATGCGTTAGAGAGAGAGCACCAGTGTCCAGTCAAGTGCGTTCCAAACGAAGACGCTTGCGCACGTGTGAATGTGTTAGTAAATGTGGGTGACTACGTTAGCTATAGTACCTAGTTAGTCATACAGTTAATTGTGTCTTTGTTTGTCACATACTTTACTAGACACTGGCGCTCTCTCTCTAACACACAAATAGACGTTATTTTAATTAATAATTAATTATCTATGCATCTAATTAAAAAATGGCTAAGGACTTTTCGTCTCAGAATTATTTTTTTCATCAGATGCTACAATGGCGTCCGTTACTTCTGGGACACCCTGTATGATTATATACAATTATATATTATGACCAAGATTTTACTTTTTGGTATTTGAGTATATAGGTCTATTTTTATCAATTATTTAAGTATTAATGGAAATATTTATTATGATTATGGCGGTGATTATTATTTAATTATTATATGTATTTAGTTAATAATATTATATTAGTGTTACCGAAGGTGTGATTAAATTAAAAAATTAAGCGTGTGAGAATTTATTTTGAAGCCGAGCGAATTAAGCGAGCAAAAGAAAATAATTGTAAAAGAAATTAAAAGACTGGGGAAATTATTCTAAGTCCCAAGCAAGTTTTAGTATGGGAACTCGACGAATGGATAGAGAATGAACGAAATTACGATTAAAATAATAAAGAATTGTGAATTTGCCGAAACGAATGGATGTATAATGAAAGAAATAACGATTATTATTTTAAAGAATTGTGTTTGAAAAATAAAAACTTAGAAAATTTTCGACAATTGATAAGCTTGCGTTAGCCTCGATAGATGGCGAAGATGTTTCGTTTGTAGTGATAATTCAAAAATATGTTAAGTTCCGTTTTGAAAATAATTTTGACAAGCAATTCTTTCTCTGGAGTATTACTCGGGTGAATATTCTTCACCAAGTAATTCTAGAGGATGATCTAGTCTTACCAAGACCCAGGTAAGTATCAGGGACCGACCGGATGAAAGTGCGACTCCCCGTGCCGAGGCCTTCAGCTGAGGTACGGTAGGTGATCATAAGCCGTGCAGGTGGGAGCAAGGAGGATACTCTCCACTTGCTCTCAGGGTAGAGTTTAGGACCCCACAGGGATAACGGCTAGTCGCCCTGGGGGGGGGGGGTCGTTATTGGGAAACTAGATGTATTTTGTAGGCCGCGAATATCGTCGTGTATGTTTTGGATAGAAAGTTTCTATTGTATTAGTTTATATTGCTTACATTGTTTATATTGTTTATTGATTTCGAACCGCGTTAATGATTTTGAACCACGAATATGTGTAAAAAGAGTGTTCTAATGTATTGTTTATACTGTTAATTTGTTTAATTTGTTTATATTGTTTATTAACATGATCAGGTCAATAAAGAGGTTTTTCTTTATTTTGATTTATTTAAAATGAAGTGTTTTCTTGATATTTTGTTATATTTTGTAATCCCCGTTTATGACCCTGGACTTCGGCGAGCTTCAGATTCGAGCAACGGGGACGTTTGTGTCGCAGTATACGTTCATTTGTTTTAGTTTATTTAAAAACACTCAAAAATTACCCGTTACAATATAATTATATATAATCAGACATGATTATATATGACTATACATGGAGTTACGTACAGCCAAGCAAGATTATATATAGTTATATATAATCATACATGATTATATATGGAATTGTATATGAGGTCATATATAATTATGTATGAAGTAATATACAGGCATGCAAGATTATATATAGTCCCATATATTATTATATATAATTATATATAATTAACATATATAAAAATTTTTTCTTTAAAAAAAAAATTTTTTTTGGTAATCACGAAAAGTGTAATAGTTATTTATGTACCTTGGGCGAGCCACGCGCCAATACGGTCGAGGTGATAAATATTTTTAGCAGGGATAGTATCAGGCTGAGGCCCGATAGGGCCGAGGCTTTATATCCCTGCTGCAAATAATTATCGCCAAGACCGTATTTGCGCGTGGCTTGCCCATGGTGCTTAAAAAATTTTTCGTCTAATGGCGGACGTATGCGGGTTTTTACGTGCAGGGGATACTCAATTTATAAATAAATAGCGTACGACGCCATAACCCTCTAATCCTCTAAATAAAAATACATGAAAGTCTTGAAGTTAGTCAAAGGTGCGCTTTTTAATTTAAAATGACAGTTGAAACGTAAGCTACTCGGCTGTATAGAGATTGGTGACGCTTGCATGACATTGTCCTCGACTGTATAAAGTTCTATACAGCCCAGTAGATACTGGCGCGTACGCGTATTATTTACAAATTGAGTGTCATCTGCGCGTAAAAACCCCCATACGTCCGCCTAGGACGAAAAATGATGTTTATAACTACGTTTAAATAATTCTGAAATACATCATTTGTTACATTTCCTATGAGATGTTTTGGTCTGCTCTGCTACTACCTAATAGTAAAATCATTATCTATTTTATTATTTAAATAAGTGTTGTATTACAATGAGATTCGCTAAAATAAATAAATTATGAATTATGACTATCCAAATATATTATAAAATCAATTTTTATATTATATTTATGATTAACTCACATGATGCATTATGTAGATCATAGAATCATTATCATCTAAGACAGCAGCACAGCAGACAGAAACTTCAAGACGCACGGAGATCATCAAAGTTAAGCAGCATTGAGCAAGGTTAATAGTTGGATGGGTGACCGCTAGTGTTATAGCCGTAAAATTATAACTAGATATTTTATTTTGCATTTTAATTGGTTCCAGAGAATTGCGTAGGACCATATTAAATACTCTATCCATAAAATTAACCCAATAATTAATTAGATGTAATAAATATATAATTAAATATTGTAGAATGTGGTTGTTCATGCCATTTTTGGTCAGATTAACTAGTAGATATGATTCAAGCCTATAGATGGACGCTTTCATCTTCCCTTATTTTCGAGAGATATTCTCTCTTCCAATAAGTTCGATGGATATCCATCGAACTTGAATACTAGTAAAGCTGGAAGCTTGTGGTATCTGTTCTTATTGTAAAGGTGTTGATTAAGTGAAAGATAGTAAAAGAAAATTTGAATGAGAGCAAAGACAGACTTTGAAAAAATAAATGGGGTTGGTTTGCCAAGCCAGGAATCGAACCTGGATCTCCCTGATAACATGTCAGGAGCTCTACCAGTTAAGCTACCGGGCCCCTTCCACCATCACTTTAACTCAGTCCATTCTTATACTCTCAATTCTTACTCACTCTCCCTTCTCTTTATATTTCCAAGCTACGAACTATGATGGTAATGTAGTAATTATTGCGGCATTATCCTTGGTAGATGTAATAAATCTATAATTAAATATTGTTATATATAATTATATATAGTCATATATAATTATACATAATTATATATGATTAGATATGATTATATTTGGCCATTTTTCATATATAATCATATATAACCAATTTATATTGAGACACTGCAAAATGTCCCGACTTTATCAGCCTGGCGAACTACCACCCGAAATTTCCGTTACTGACACTAGCTAAATTAATGTGTAGCCCCCGCGACGTCACAAGACGACACGAGGCGGGGAAAATCAGCTACGAGCCTCAAAACCTGAGCATTGATCGACACTTCGATCTATCCCCCGGTGTCAACCACCACGTTTGATATTTCTTGGTCAATTTACTACTATGCCACTATTACCACTATTAGGTGATTACTCACCAAAATTTATAAAACTTACTAAAACCTACTAAAATTCTATTAACAGTTTACTACTAATTAATCTAATATTCTCTATTACTACTATCAGGTGACTAATCACCATATTTTACCACTAATTCGCTATTATATTTCTAATATTAAATAAGATTCATTCTATTGTTACAAGTATTTTATTTTGCTAAGTTACGTTACCGAAATACCACAAGTTTATATTAAAAGTGCTTATTTTGTGTAATAAAGTTAAGTTTATTGTTATCACCCCTATCCCTATATACTATTACTAAACTACCACCATTCACCTATCTATTCACTACGATTATCTACAACCTGCCAAAAGGGTAAATCAAGGACGCAGAATAATCACCGCCGTTAATATTGTAAGTAAGTAAAATAAATTAACTGGCACGCGTGAGAACTTCTGTCCAACATTAATAAAATCATCTAAAGACAAAGACATTCATTGGTTCATGGGAGCGGAATATCCCAGAGCAGCGAATCCCACTTTTTCTGAAGTTTAAGCGATTATTTCCCTATCCGCAAGGATTAATGGCTTAAATAATTAAATTTTTAAAATATACAAAAATTTAGTGTTTCAATATATAAATATTTTTTCTCGGGTTTCGAAATAGATAATCTACCACGACATCCTTTACTCGCTATATGGGATCAACTTATGATCAAGTAATAAATATTTAATATTTAATAGATAAATTACTTGAAGCCAGGAGACGACGCGGTGTGCGGATATTATTTAACCTCAACTTGTTAGTTACTCACCAAATTTCCGGACAGAGACTCGAACAAAGGTGCCAGATCCACACTCGACTTATACCAATGCGGGTTCCCACGTGTCTCTCCAAGAGCGTATCTTCACCGAGAAAACGTCTGCGGTCTCGTGTTTGATCACGAGGGCCTCTCAAGCCCTAATCACGACGGCCAAAATCACTAGTTCCTTGAACGTGATCGATAGTATAGGGTATCACCCGAGCGAGTTAGGGCTATGATCTATTATCTACAACCAATATTATGCTTTGTAACAGGATAAACTATACCCTGAATCGATAAGTCATCGGGTATCGATAATCGCTCGATGCAGCACTGGCGCGTCTTGACCTTCGGGCCTCGAGAGTAAGTAGGAGGGAGTAGTTTCGGGTTAGTACAGGTGAGCCGTGCAGTGCATAGAGGAGAAGTGGTGTGACCACCAGACTGTGTGCAACGGAAAAGTTCAAGCAGCAGGAACTATGGAATAATCAAGAAAGAATTTCAAGAGAAGCCGGTCTCCGGAGTAGTTGCGAGACGACGGAGAAGCCGAGTTACCACCGAGGTACCACCAGGATTCTACATTCACGCGGTGAGGTAGATCGTCATAATTATAACAAGGTACCGAAAATTACTCCGCGGGCGGGAAGTGGACCGCGGTCTCATATTCGGTTTACTTCTCCTCTTCTAAACTATTTAATTTCTAATTTTCGTTAGTTTGGACTAAATGATTTTCATGGGGATTTATACCCGAGAGTCATTCAGTCGACTTTGAGGTGAACTTATTTTAATGTTCGTAGTTGGGAATTTTAATTAACAACAGTTAATCTAATTAAATTATTTAATATCGGGAATTGTTTTATTAATTGTGTTAGTCTATGTAATCAATTTATTCGGGTAAAGCAAATGATTAATTTTTACACTTGGAAAAAACCGACAAGTGTCTTCTCAAGTGTATTCTTGGTCAAGCGTCGGTAGATATTTTAATGTCATATATAATCCGAGTACTCAAGGTCAAAACTAACAGACTAACGAATGTTCAAGCGTCTATTGTAAGAACGCAAATATTTATTGATTTTCATTTTGGAATTATTTTTACGTTTGATAATTTTTATATTACAAAGTTCTTATTGCGAGTTTTATTATTGTTGCGACGCGTTATGATTGATTTAATCAAAGAAATTTTTATGATAATTAACTTAAGTTGAGATAATTTGGAATATAATTTTTAAAATTATTTATTGCGATTAAAATAATTCTACGAAAATTAATTAGGGAAATTGAACTTATGTTCGGGAATTATTAATTAATTTAATTCGTTAAAATTATTGAGAAATTATTTATGAGATTAATCATCAAATTAGAACTTACGTTCAGGAATTTATTAGTTAATTTATCTCATATAATTATTTTAAGAAATTGTTTATAGAATTGATTATCGGAATTAAACATTAAATTCAGGATTTAAATTTTGGAATCAGCTTATTAGTTGAAAATATTGTGTTAATTATTACGATCTGATGACTAAATATTTTTATTAAGTTTGTTGGAAAATTGTTATGTTATAAAGTCAATTCAGTTATGTGTGTGAAATTTGTACGAGTTATGAGTGTGTTACGAAAATATCTCGGTGTGTGTTAACAAAGATCAAGTAAATATTACTTGACTCAAGATGACTTTTTTTTCTGTGTAGTTGACTGAAGAAAAGTAATAGTCTCAAGTTCAATTTATCTAATAGTAATTGAAATAATTTTAACATTGTACTTACCTAGATAAATATTTAGCTTGAGAACGTGTTGTCACTTTAGCTTTGACACTTGCTGCAGTTCTGACAATAAGTTCGCGGCACTGTTTTTGTAAATTCCGCAGTTCAGCTTCAGCGTTTCCAACCCTGCGCAATAATTCTGTAAGAGCTTCATTTCCGGGTGCAAGTTGACTTTCCAAGCTACGTGTCAATCGACGAAGAGCTGCCAAACGACGTTCACGCTCATTTAACTCTTGTTCACTTCCACTATCAGAAATTCCGGAATCCGAAAATGACCCAGCCTCCTGGCCTAAATTGAACAGGCCTGACTCGACAAAATTTTCACTTGACACCAATGTTAATACATCTTCTTTAATAACTTTGTTCTGCAACAAAAAAAAAATTGTCTTCATGAATTGATTGACCAATATAGCATTATGATGGCTCATAATTATAAAAATATTTATGCACGAAAAGGATGAAATTTTTCGATTTACGTTAAGGGGCGTTTTATCGATCATGTTTATGACCCTATGAAGCTGGCTAAAAATTTTTATATCTTTGAATTGAAGGATGAATAGATAAAAAATGCCATTCGGCCTCACCCGAAATGGAAGGTAGATTTCATGTGACATGAGATTTTCTTTATTTATGTTATTTAATTTGTTCAATAACAAATGTTTATGTAATTTTTTAATTTTCAATCCGCGATAACTTTTAAACAAGTTAACCGATTATCACGTAGTTGAGAACAGTCGATGCAGTTTTTTGAATTCTATGATGAATTTCAAACCGTGAATTGATCAGATAAAAATTTCGGAATTTGTTTGAAAAAAAAAACGCTTTTTTCGATTTTTTTCGTCAACGGTATCTCACAAACGAATCAAGCAATTTTAACCGGTCCAGCGGCGATCGACGTAGTTTTTTTATGTTAAGAGCTGATTAGTTTTTAGAATCGGTCGGTAAAGCTGTTCAAAAGTCATTCTAAAAAAACCACATTTGAAAAAAAGTTCATTATTTTCAAATTTTTCAATGGCCTATAAAATTAATAAAAATCTTCCCCCCTCCCCGGCGCTGTGTTAGTAGCCCTGGACGGGGTGGTCGTGGTGAGTAGCATAAAATAAAAAATTTGCTATTTTCTATCAATTTGTAATATTCTCACAAATTTGATGTATATACATTAGAAATTAACTTTTTTTTTTTCTTTTTTCTTTTTTTTTTTTTTTTTTTATATATTAATACATCAAGTTTTTTTTATATTAATACGTATAAGTGTTATAGGTCAAATTGAAGGTAATATAATCAGCTTCACTATGAAGTTTTCAGAAATGAGCTCTTTTCTGTCAGTCAAAAGTTATTCACGGTTAAAGTTACAAAAGTCCAAGGCTTATCCCCTTACGCTATCGGAGGGAATATCTAGATTTTCTGTTCAGTCACATAATAAGACCCTCCATACAGTAGTTGGTCATCTTTCGGTGGTGGCATCGCAAACTACTGGACTCTGTCTCTCTTTTATTAAAACATATAGTATGCGTCCTTATTCACTTGCTCTTACGGAAAAAAAATTTACTAAATAACATCGTAATTTTCAATAATTCAAATTGTATTCTGTAGACGGCAGCATCGTAAAAATCAACATACTGAAAGTCTAGTCCTGGATTACGATGTTACCATTGTAATTTTTCATAGGATTTTTTTTCCGTGCAGCAGTAACGACGTCTTAAACTAAAAATTTATTAATGACTATAGCTACTCGAAACCAATTAAAGATGTCTTATCTTTCAATTTACGAAAACTTCAATAATAATGTCATCAAAGAAGAATGCGAAGAAATTGACCAAGAGAAAGAAAAATATTTTCCCCACACACCAATTTCCGACATTCAAACTCTAAAGCCCATAGAACATAATGGACATCGATATCAATCGAATACATTTATAGTAGTGGAAATTAAAGAAAATGAAGGGCCTATATTCGGCAAAATTTATAAAATATTCAACGTAGTGAACGATATTTTTTTTAAAATGTATCGTATAATGCCAATTATACGTTTGATCGTCATTACCATGCATGGAATGTTGAAATCGATAATCATGTTGATTATGTGAGAAACAAAGAATTTTTACCTCCGATAGCATCGTGTCTTTTAATGAAAAAAAAAAAAAAAAAAAAGTATATGTTGTTACAAAACACTTAATTTAAGACAAAGAATCAATTGACGGTTCTGATGCCGCCGATTAAAAGAAATGTAAAAAATGTTTCTAACTCCATTAAGTACAAATTAAAAACAAGTTTATTATTATCGCTACTTTTTGTACAAATTATTATTGTTTTTATTATTATTGCCTGCCACATGAAAATCATGTTGCAGCCACATGATTTTTTCATGTTGCTATCACAGGAATGTATCATGTGGCAGCCCCGATTTTTTTTTTCCGTGTAATTTTGAAGAAAAAGTGCAAGAAAATCGCATGTATGAAGAAAGTAACAGACAAGTCAAACTTTTCTGAAGCAAAACTTAAACTTACAGCAATAATATAATAGAGCAAAAGAGAACGGTAGAGCAGATTCAGACTATTTGTGCCAGGGACGTCGGGAAACGAGCTTGTAGTAATGAAAAGCGCGACCCGCATATTAAGTAGGAAAACTTCGACTAGTATGTAAGATAGTACTAAAACTTAAGAACTCTTAGATCATATTACTATACTATATATCTCAATTTATCTTACTAAAAAAAACTAACAAAATTCTTTTTAAATCATAGTTCATAACTATTATTTTTTATAACTACTTAACGGTAGCAAAAAGATTTAATTTTCACATGATGTATTCTATGATGGAAATGACATAATAAAATTTTATGATATATCTTGAAAACGTTAGATTTTAGAAATAAAAAGCTTTATTTTGTTTCCAATTCATAATCTCGCTACTTTTTTTGTCAATGTCGTTTATAAAAAATAAATAGTATCCATAAATGGGGAATATTTATCAAACTTAAGGCTTAAGATAATTTTTCAGGAATCAGAGCTTAGATGCCGTAGTTGTAAACTATATTCCGATATTTAGGCACTGATAGAAAAACAATCTTGATTCAAGAAACTTTTTTTCTTCAAAACTTGAACTCTTGAAACTAGATATAGATATATTTCTTTCAACAATTTTTGTCTCTTGGTTCAAGATAGGCGATAACATTGATTCAAGATGTTACCGACTTGTGTTAAGAATGGCTTTTTTTTGAGTCATTAATTAACTTACTTATTTCTAAGAAATAATTTTTTTTGGTATAACAATTAAAGACTATTTAGTTTTTGAATTATACTTCGATGAATTATTTTAAGTTTTTTAAACGATAATGTTATTTTGATTGAAAAACTTAAATGTATCGATTGATGATAATATAGCTCTTAAGCCAAGAAAATCTAAATCAAGACAAGAAATTCTTAGAGCAAAATAATCATTTGTCTTCCAAAATAAATTCTTAGATCAAGAAAATATCTCTTGAGTCAACATAAATTTTCTATATATCAGTGGGCAAAATTTATTTTTGTTCACATTATTGTAAATTTTTAATAGTCACAAGCTGTAAATTTAGTCTTATAAAGTCTTATAAAAACGAATTTTTTGAGAAAAATCAGCTTACATGCTTGATCACATGCATTTCAAGTCTAATTATTTTGAATCATGCAACTCATACTTGACCATGCATGGTCATAGATAGTGGGAGATAAAACTATGAGTCCGCATGAGATGCATGACTAAGTATTACTAGGTCTGACTTGTACGAAGTCATTCTTACTTATATTTTTAATTTCCCGCTAAGAAAATCGAAGATTTTCATAAATCGGGAAGTTATTGTTTTTACCCCGTTTTTCGAAAATCGAGTTTTCATCAGATCTCCACGTTTTGAGGTCCTAGAAAGCAATTCCGACCATCTTCCTTTTTGAAAACGAAGATTAAAACAACTTAACATAAAAAAATATAAGCAAGTTATCACAAGTATTGTTGGGCCATCAGTTTTGTATATATTGATAGCTACTAAATAAAATATTTTTGTGATTGTAGAGATATCTATAGAAGGTGTTGGGGTTTAGGGTCAAAAAAGTAAAAGGGGATCATATATACACATACGTATGGTTTAGATACTGCAGTAGAGTTTCAGATGATCCAGTATTTCTCTTTTTCTATTACATTAGAAAAAAAAAAGAAAAAAAAGATTCGATCTCCCCAAGGAGTCTGAGATCGTTAATCGCTCGGACGATTCCCTTTCACATCACGTACAAGGATAGCCCGTGGAATCAGCGTAAAAATACAAATTTAATATCGCCACAATCTAAGCGCCCTTTTTTTACTTTAAGCAAACATTCACATGTGCAATTTATTATTTAACACAGTTTCCTTCACTTTCTTTGATAATTAATATTTATCGAATGGTTTCTTACGTTTTCGTTTTCTGAAAAGATTTTGTTGTTATTAAGAAAAAAAATTTTGAATAATTCAGAAGATTATGCCTTATTTTGCGTTTTCGTTATACAAAGAAAAATGATTCTGAAAAATCTGAGTAGAATGAAATCGACTTGCAAGAAATATTATTAGGCTAGTCGAGCAAACTAAAGAAAGATGAGTAGTTTATAATTAGTATAATTTACTTTTATGATATTGAATATCCAGCACAATAAAAAATCATAACTATAGTTATGGGCAGAACATTTTTTATTGACCTTGGTTCATCTCTTATAGTGCCAGTATAATAAAAATTCGTATTTCTAGGGCGAAGAAGGGGAGAAAAATAGTAAAAAGAAAAGAAACGTGTCCTTCAAATAAACAATTTTCGTGTGTATCAAGTAGATAAACGAACTCAGGATCATAATTAATTTGAATTTTTCTTTCATTATTAATCGATGTGGTTACTTTTTTTTTTTTTTTTTAGTAAGGTAAAAGCTCCAATAGATGATCACGTACCAGTATGTGATCACTCCATGTATTTGTATATCTATATTCACAAATATAGGTATACAAATACATAGAGTGATCATATACTGATACATGATCATCTATTGGGATTTTTACCTTATTAGGCGTAAACACTAATATACTATGTTTGTAAATTAGTCATCTAACTGTAAATTGAACAGATCTTGGATTTAAAAAAAAAACTAGTTCCTAGTTCGAATTAATCGAACTAGGAATTTCAGAGTGATTCCAAAAAAACACTTTTTTCGGTTTTCTTTCGACAACGATAACTCACGAACGAATCAACCGATTTCGACCAGGCTGGCGGCGATCGACGTGGTTTTTTAATGACAAGAGCTGATTAGTTTTTGGAATCGATCGGTAAAGCCGTTTAAAAGTTATTAAAATAAAACCACATTTCAAAAAAAATTTTTTTGTAGTTTTTTTGAAATTTCTCAAAATCTACCGGTTTGAATCGGTCCAAGGTATATTCAAAATCTAAGTTCGGTCAAGCCCTTTCGAATGGCGCCAACCGCGAAGAAATCGGTCAAGTCGTTCAAAAGTTACGAGAGGTTCACACACACACACACACACACACACACACACACACACACACACACACACACACACACACACACACACACACACACACACACACACACACACACACACACACACACACAATAGGGTCTTGAAGTATGACACGAAGAACGGTCCGAGGGAGTATGATATTACTGGAGGTGTACCACAAGGTTCAGTTCTAGGCCCGCTCCTATGGAATATTATGTATGACGGTCTATTAAGACTAACTCTGCCAAGAAACGTCAAACTCGTAGCATATGCAGATGACGTAGCCGTAGTGATTGTTGCCAAACACCTTGACGAGATAAAACATATGTTTGATCTCACTTTTGAGCGCGTTAACCGGTGGATGGACGCAGTGAACCTGCAACTGGCAGAACACAAGACCGAGGCAGTGCTTATTACCAGCAGAAAAGTGGTAGAGACCATTAAGCTGAAAGTCGGCGAACAAGAAATCACATCACAACCTTATATCCGATATTTGGGAGTGATGCTTGATGTCCGACTCAACTTCAAGCAGCAAGTGGAGCATGTCAGTGCCAAAGCATCAGTAGTGAGGGCTAGTCTAGCACGACTGATGCCGAACGTCGGAGGCCCAAAGCAGAGCAGGAGGCTATTACTGTCATCAGTAGTCACATCGGTGCTCACTTACGGAATATCCATTTGGGCCGACGCACTAAAGACGCAAGAATCATGGAGAAAGGCTGGACCAGTATATCGACTGAATGCCCTACGAGTAGCTAGCGCCTTTCGCACAATATCAGAGGATGCAGTGTATGTTATTTCCGGTACTCTGCCTCTCAGAGTCCTAGCTGAGGAAAGACGGAACCTATATCAGCGAAAAAGGTCAACCACACTGAGCCCTGAAAAACTTAGAAGCGAAGAACGGCAACACAGCATCGCAAGATGGCAACAAGAGTGGAACGCTTCAGATAAGGGTCGGTGAACGTACCGTCTCATACCTCGGATTGATGAGTGGTTCAACCGGAGTCACGGTGAGATCAACTATTACTTAACGCAGATGTTATCAGGACACGGATGTTACCGGAAGTATCTCCACCGCTTTAAGCATGACGATACCCCAGAGTGCCCGTCCTGTCCAGGGGTCAATGAAGATGCGGAGCATGTCTTCTTTGTGTGTCCACGTTTCAACCAACAGCGCAATGAGTTAGAGAAGATTCTGAAGAAGAGAACCCAACCAGAGTCAATGGTAGAGGCAATGTTGTCGTCAGAAGCTGCCTGGAACGCCACAAGCATTTTTGCTACAAAAGTGCTTACTGAGTTGCGATCCATTGAGAGGAAAAGAGCGAAAGACCGAATCTAGAAGGAAGAAATAACATCTTAGCCACCAGAAGAAAGAGCGGCAGCTAATTCCTCCCCCCGCGAAGAAATGCCTTACGGCGGTACCATAGGGGATCAGAGGATAGAAGAGAAAGGGGTTTAGGGTTTAGTGGGTAGGGGTGTCAGCGTCGAGTTTTAGTATGACGCTGCGTCGAGTCGCCACATATCCGGGCCAACATCTATGCCTAGAATCCGTAAAAAGGATTCCCCTCCCCAAAAAAAAAAAAAAAAAACACACACACACAAATATCTATTATTAAAAGCTCAAATTGCCTAAATACGCATGAAAATTATACTCATGAGTTCAAATAAACTCAATAACGTACGGATAATATATTTTTGAATACTTGAAGTTTGAAAGTAACGAGAACTATTGTAGTCGGCCTGTATCATTTAATAATTTTTAAACTTGCTTTTCAATTTTTGATGAAAGATTTATCTTTAAAAAGATACTAAGAATGATAATAATAAAACATATAAGAAAGTACAAAAAATAGTTGACCTTCCAGAGATCCCTAAAGCTTTCAGGATTCGAAAACATTGATATTAGTTGAAGAAACACGTTTTTTGAGAACTGTCAAACTGTCATATTTTTAAACGAATAAAAAAAGGCTAAAAAAACTAAATACAAATTTCTAACTGAAAATTAATGTAGAAGCATATCGATATAGTCAACATTTCAAGAGTTGATGGTCATTAACTAGTTTAGTCAATTGACAATTGTGCAAAGTGTTTGCAACAATTTTGATGTATTGTTTAATAACAGCACTGCAAATTATACTGAACGATTCCCTAGAGAGCTATATCTTTAATGACATTAAGAAGAAAAATAACAAGCAATGTATTTTACTAAACGCAACAGTATTGGCTTATTTTTCTGTACGAAACAAGGGAGCTGATATTCAAAGTATGTCAGAAAAAGAAGATCGTAGCAATGCTATGCAAGAGTTTTCGTATATCCAAACCATTTGGTGAAAATGGCAGTATGTCTTCTTGACGTGCGAAATGAACACGATTGTACGATCGGAAGTCAAGAAAGAAACTTAGGGGCGTTCTCTGGTGCGGAGCATAGTCACTAGGGGGAGTTTACTTTATATGTAAATCACCAAGCTGGGAAATGACGAGAAACGCCACGGCATTTAACCAACTCGCGGTTTCGATAAAAAAAAACATCGATCACCTTCCACCATTTGATAAAATAACAAAAGGAGAAATTATTTATGATTTCTTAATTAATCATTTTATTGCACAAATACATAGAATAAGGAATTTCTTGTCCTCAGAGAAGGTTGAAGTCTTTATTTTGATAGTTCCGTTATCGAATGAGCTTCATAAATTCAGTTTTTATAGTAAATATATGCCAGATCAAGCCTCCAAAATCTATACTATTAAAATACTTAACGTATAGTTTACTTATAGTCCAGTCAGCAGGGGAATATTAGGCCGTTTGTTTACGACTTCCAATGCAAATGAGGTAAATTGCAATTTTTTTTTTTTAAATACTCAGAAAAATATGTAGATCATTTTTACAAAAAAAAAAAAAATCGCGGAAATTCAATTGTTTAAAAAATAGCCTTTTTACAAGTAGCTTTACATTGAAATATCTCGGAAATTGCGCAAAAGTAGTCGAGACATGCTGTGTATGAAATTTAGAGAATTAAATAAGGAACAAAATGAGCCAAACCCGATGTCTATACGACCAATAGTTTACGAGATATTAATTTTTTAATAAAAAAAAACGCGGTTCCGCTCAAGCGCTGATAAACAAATAGCTGTGCCTCGGCGAAAAATCATTCGATTTACTTTTTTTTTTTTTTAATTAAAGCTATCGTTCTCCTCTATAATCAAAAAAACCAGCTAAGCTCAAAAAATTTTTTTTGAATTTATATGAATAATTTTCTGTTTTTCGAATTTTTGCATTAAAAAATAGTTAAAATTAAAAAAAGATTATTTTTTTTGCATAAAAATGTTTTTCCGTCAACACAGAATCAATACGAAGAAAAAAAACTTTTTTAATGCAAATAAACAGTTAACAAGTTTAAAAAAATATGAGCTCTGCGGGGATTCGACGATTAAGACGATTAAAGACGTTGCATGAACAAGAAAATTATTATCATTAATTATTCTATAATCGTCGATTGTATAAAAGTTAACCAATATTTTAGTGACAAGTTTTGAGTAGTCTTTTTTAGTCTATCTTGATCCAAAAGCAGCTTAATGTTCAAGTTATAAATTTTGGTTTTTCAAAAATTGTGTTTATAAGTTTGAATTGATACTTCAATATATTTTTGACGTTCTACACTAGTTGTTGACTAAAAATTGTTATACTTTAAAGGGTTTTGTTTTGTGTATTTTCACTATCAAAAACTGAAATTGATCGTTATTGTTATTTGTCTCCTATCAATTATAATTATTTACAAAAAATACAGTACCCAAAATTTTTGTAACTAAGTCTTAACTCAAGCTAGGCTTACGAGTAATATGCGTTGATAATTAGATCAATCGCACGTTAAATATATTTATAAGTATACCTAAACACTAATTTTTACTGAAATGTATTCAATATGTATAAATTTCAAATCATTTTTCGGTAAAATTATTTGATATATTCTCTAAGAAATGTAAAATAAGTAACAAAAAATATTTTTTGCCTGAAAAGTTTCACAATTTATTGTAACCTTGAGGTTAGAATAAAAGTTCCGAAATGAACATGTGATATATGACCATACATCATCCCGCAGTTGACGCGATCGTTATAGTAGCCCAGCCAACCAACCAGAGGGGTCAAGAATCAAGCTTCAGTTAATCATATTAGATTTTTAATCCATAGAAATACCTAAATCTTAATTAATATTATTAGGGGAGGAAGGGGTCAATTGAACCAAAAAAATTAGGAAAACGGTTGACCCTGAAGGCCATCCCTCCAACTTTCCGCTAATTCCATACCTAGGCGCTTAAAATTGCACTCATGATGTTTTTGAGCTTTTCGAGCTCAAAAATACAATTTATGTGTTTTTTGAGCTCTCCGAGCTCAAAGAGATAGCTTTCCTATGCTTTTGAGCTCGAAGAGCTTAAAAGTCTGATAGAAGTTTCATAGAAACACTATTTTTCGAATTTTCAAACCGTAATAACTTTTGAATGAATCAACCGATTTTCACGTGGTTGGCGGCATTCGAAGCAGTTTTTTCAGCCCCATTAAGAATTTTTAAGTTTGAATTGATCAAACTAGGAATTTCAGAGTAATTCCGAAAAAACACTTTTTTCGGTTTTCTTTCGACAACGATATCTCTCGAACGGTGGAACGCATTAATATCCCCGCACAAAATATCCCCGCGACAGAATTACCCCGGACAAAATATCCCCGGAATTAACCGATTTCTACCGGATTAGCGGTGATCGACGTGGTTTTTCAAGGTTAAGAGTTGATTAGTTTTTGGAATCAATCGGTAAAGTCGTTTCAAAGTTATTCCAAAAAAAAACACGTTTCAAAAAATTCTCTTACGTAGTTTTTTTGTGATTGCGGCGCCAACCGCGATGAAATCGGTCAAACCGTTCAAAAGTTATCCTTAGAGGAAATGACAATCGGCTCGAGCTTGGCCAAGGCTTGGCGCAATGCTCATTAACTCTGGGACAAGCTTGAAATCCAAGCTTGGCCCAAGTCCGTCTAAGCATACAAATGATAACTTCCTGCCAAGACTGAAAATAAGTACTGCGCCAAGGCTGAAAATAAGTGTTGTGCCAAGACTGAATTTTAGTATTGAGTCAATACCGATTTTCACGATTTTCAAGTCTGACCCATGCCTGGTTACTAGAACTGGGCTACAGTTACTATTCAAGTCTGGCCCATGTCATTTGATAAAAAGGAATTTTTTAATTGTAATTATTTTTTATTTTAATTTTTATGCAGGGCTAACGCAAGTTTAGACCATTTGACTCTTTATTTAGACCTAAATTTTATTAATTATGGAAATAAAGTGAAAACTGCATTTGCCCTAACCGAGATTCGAACCCGAGCCGCGCGCTTGCTAGACCGATAACTAATTCTTACGCCATACGACCGATAAGTTGATCTACATCTCATCATTCTTATAACCTAAATCTATATGGTAACAGAGTGTGACGGTTTATTATTTTCATAATTTATGTTATTTAATACTGTGTTTTGATGAAAATTAACGATTTTTTAGAAATGTTTATTAATTTAAAATACAAAACTCGTCCTTATATTACTTTAGAATTTGTACATCGTTTTGTATACTTTTAATATTTTGTTATAAATTTTAATGTTTAAAATTATCAATACTAAAAATTCCACTGTAAATTATTATATTTTAATTTTTTTAAGACCATATCAATCTTGACGATATGTAATTTTTTTTGTTAAATAATAAATTTTCAATTTAAGCATTTGAAAAAAAAAAAAATAACAATAAAATGACAGAAAAACTGTCAAATTTACAGTTTTAACAATGTCAATAGCGGCTGGCTCTTGTCCCAAGTCTGGCAAGCAAGACTTCTTACAAAGATATTGGCTAGATCTTGGATCAAGACTGATCAACCAAGACTTGTTAATTGGCTGGGTCTTGGTTCAACACTGGCAAAGCAAGACTTGTTATATACACTGGCTAGATCTTGGTCCAGGAGTAGCAAACCAAGACTTGTCAATTGAATATTGGCTGGATCTTGATTTATGACTGGCAAATCAAGACTTGTTACATAGACATTGGCTATATCTTGGTCCAAGAGTAGTAAAAAAAGACGTGTCACTTGAATATTGGCTGGGTCTTGGTTCAAGACTGGCAAACCAAGACTTGTCAATTGAATATTGGCTGGGTCTTAGTTTAAGACTGGCAAACCAAGACTTAGATATTGGGTGGATCTTGGCTAAAGACTGATCAACCAAGACTTGTCAGTTGAGTAGTGGTCCAGTCATGGGCCAGTATTATTCGGCCGAGTCTTGGCAACCCAGTATTGTGCCAAGACAGGCTCCGTTGTATATAATTTTTTTCCTACAAGGAAACTGCCGATTTTCGTCATTTTTTTCGGTTTTTCAAAGTTTTCTCGAAAATTTGACGGTGTACGGGTCAAACTGAGCTCAAATTCGGATTCAGCGGGTCGAAATACATAAAGATATACGGGTCCCGTCAAAAGTACTGACAACTTTTTTTTTTTGTGTGCCGGTGTAATTATCAATCTTACGCTAAGCTTAGGTCCATAATCAACAGATTTCAGTAATGTCATTCTCCATATTTCATTCTGACAATATAAATATTTTTATTTGGTATTGGTCAGTTCAACTTGTAATTATATTTAAATAATTTTTGTTCTCACATACGAAACGTATTTTATTCTGAACTTTAGGCGGTAGTAAATGTATAATGGCAAGATTAGCGTCCTACAGTAGTGTCGAGGGGCTCATCATCTGGTAGAAGTCAGGGGTGATGAAGGAAAGGGCAAAGCTGTCCCTTTCCAAAACGTACGTAATAATTAATTTAACTTATCTTGATTATTAATTTTTGTAAATTAAAAATATTAGCTATTTGTTTGTATTTATATCTATATTTGTAAATCTCACTTTAAATAGTGAAATTTTTAATTTTGAAATTGTTTCTTTACTTATTTTTCCGTTTTTTGTGAGTTTTAGTAACAGTAAATAATATATTATTTTATATTTTCATGACTGGTAAACTTTTTGTTTAATTTCATATGTTTATAAAAAATGGATTATAATTTCCACATACCTGACAATTTGTACTCTGTTTTTCCGAAAGAAGCCTAGCGACATCACGAACAGACGAAGCAACTTCTGAAATCGCACCAGCTTGTAAGGCTGCGTCTAAGACTGCTAAAGTATCTTTGTCTCTGCGAAGAGCATTTTGGAGTTCTGTAAGACGTGTAGTGAATTGTTGGATGGCTTGTAATGTACTAAGTTTTTGATTCCCCCTAGAAAAAAAAAATTTTTTCAATTAATTTTTAGAACGTGTTTCAAAATCTATTATTATTTTTGCACTCAAACACCAAAACTGTAAAAACTATTCTAATAACAAAATATTTTAAAAACTGATTTTTAAATCTGAATTAAGCTTTACAAGAGAACAACAATAGCCTCCTGTATTTTTTTCAACGAATCGTCACTCTATGAAATCATTAGTGGAGATACCACTTAAAGTCACCTTTTCAGTTCTTGAGTCACCTTTTGGTATTTTAAAAACTGTATTGAATATTTGTAAATGCACCTCGATGAGTTCAGTTAAAAAATATCGCTGTCTAAACATTAAAAAAATAATACAACAATGTTTTTTAAATATCTAATTTGAGGGAAGAAGCGATTATTAATAACAAAAGTATAAAAGGTTTTAAAAGTGTAAGGTTTTGACTATCACTTTAATTTCCATTTTCATGAATAAAAGTATCGGAGCCTAAAGGCAAAAGAAATTAAGAACGAGCTGTCTTGTAACGATCAACATAAACGCACCTAAGCAATAGTGCAAACATTCTCAGTGAGTCTCCGAATTATTAGTAGAATCTATTTTCCCCTTGGCTCACGACAACAAAAACATTTTATTAGAAAGTCCAATCCTAAATGTCACCAAATAAACATACTTGATTTCGAAACTATATTTATTCTATACGATTGGTATTGAATTCATTTATTATTATCGATTCCTATAAAATTTCTTTTTAATTATTAGCTTTTACAAGTTCTTGTTATAATAGAGAATCTATTTATGATTATTTTTACTACTTATTTTTATTTTTACTTTATTAATAATGAATTTGGATATTGAAAGAGCTCAAAAAACCGTTAAAAATGTATTCGTGTATTCGTGAGGGAGAAAACAACGAGCTCCTTGTGTATTTACAACTTCAAACATAGAAGCTTTAAAAATTTGATTCTTATTTTCTCAAAACAAATACTTATGATGTTATAATATTTTATTGTAATATATTGACCGAGTTATGTTTTTTCCGAAATCACGACAAAATCTGAAACTATTTTGATCATCTCATAATTATAAGGAGTGTATACACGCTCTAAGTTTATATTTAAAAAATAACATGAAATAGTGTTGACGTTCCACAAAGTAATTAAAACTTTCAATCACAAAATGATATAAAATTATGATAAAAGTTGTCATACTAGTACCTCATTTGTTGCTAAAAGTTTTTAATTTTCTACAATATATTGAAAAATTATATTAATTTATGAAGTAGTAGCCGAAAATAATATTTTTCAGATTTAGTTTTCGCATTATGATTAAAATTTCAAAAGTAATTACGAGCGCTCAATGCCATAAATCTTTAATCTCTATTTTAATTTTTCCCAAAGCGTTTGATTCCCCTGATTCTCATAAAGATCTCTCTAGAGATATTAAAGAGATTTGGCCACTGACCCAGAGATTAAAAGATGGATGTCTGCTATGGTTATTCAATAATTCATTTCGGTTTTAAGATACCAACATATGTAACCAATTCAATTCAAGAATTTAAGTTAAAAGTATAATTATGGTCTTTAATTTTGATTCCACCTTATTTTTAACTGTTTCTTTTATGATTTGGAGTTAATTAAAATGTTTATATAATGTAGAAAAAATATTTAAATCATTATTAATATTACCTTTGAAAAGTTTCATCCCAAATTCTGTAAAGATCAGCAACCGCATCTTTAAGTGATATCGATACAGAAGTAGCAGCAGCACCCATCTCGGTAATAAGTCTATGGGTTGATACATTTAGTGCTAACATCGCCTTCTTGTGTTCTCGGAGTGTTGCTAGCTCAGTCTGTAACATCAAATATACATCTTACTGCCTCGCTTCATGGCTTAACTTAAACGAATCACGCCCACAGGAAAACAGAGAGAATTGATGGGCGCTTAAGACTATACGCAATCTATGAACCCCAATGTTTTTTTAAGTTTCACAAATAATTGAAGACAACCCTAAGACTTAAAATAATGATCATGACATGTATAACCGTTTAAATATATAAATCTTATAACTTTTAAACGGATTAACTGATCAAAATAATTTTGATAAATACAAATGTGCATGTCTCAAGATCTCATATCATACATAAATTGATACAAAATAAAGTTCAAATATATGCAATGTTCACTAATGATAACTCTAATACTATTGCACGCCTCATAGCGCGAAGCGCGTGAGGTTATGCTTTATACCCGATTCGTCAAGGTCAAGCAATGTTGTGATCTTCAAATGCCTCTGTCACAATCGTATTGCACTTATACAATAATATAAGTAGATGTACACCGAGAAAACACAAATTAAACCATCTTTTACTTTCTAAAGTCATTGCATGTTGCTATTTTGAAAAAAAAAAAAACGTTTCAAAAAAAATTTTCCGTGGACGTCCTGATGTCACCCATCAGTATTTCGAGACCGGGCCTTTTTAAAAAATACTTGGTACGAAATTACTTAATTATTATTTTTTTTTTAATTAATTACACAATTTATTTTTTCTTAAAAAATGAATGAGCGTTATGAGGCGTGCACTTTTGGATTTTCCAAACTTTTTTTTTAATTTTTCGATAATTTCATGTTAAATGTCAGTAGAAAAAAAAATAATTATCTACTGTACACGGCAAGGATAAATTTAAAAAATAACTTCGAAAATAAGTTAACATAGCATTTATTTTTCACCAGCTACGCAATTGAAAATAGTATTAGCTGTCTTCAAGCTGTATTTAAAAATAAAATAAGATATACTATGCGTGACATTAATTTATCCCTGTTCGTGTTGCTTTTGTATTATTGGAAATGTGTATTTTTGGACATTTGAATAAATGGATATGGAAATTTTTAATAAATGGACATTTGTATAAATGCCCATCAATAAAAATGAATTTTGTAAAAATGAACATTTAAACAAATGAACTTCGATAAAAAAATACTTACTTAAATGGAAATCAGTAAAAATGGACATTCATAAAAATCTAAATTAGTAAATAATGGACATTCATAAAAATGGAAATTAGTAAAAATGGACATTCGTAAAATTGGACATTTCTAAAAATGGATAAATGATTTAAATTTAATTACAAATATAATTATGAAGTTGATAAATTATAAAATTAGGGTTTTTGGTGTGCGTAAAGGAAAAAAGATGTCAGAAGAGCTGGGAACTCGGCTACCAAAAGGCATCTTTTTGTAATATTTGATGAACTAATTGATGTTTTATCGTTTTCCGTAAAAACCTACGAAGAAGATGTCTTGGTAGCCGAGTTTGTAATTAAATTTAAATCATTTATCCATTTTTAGAAATGTCCAATTTTACGAATGTCCATTTTTACTAATTTCCATTTTTATGAATGTCCATTTTTACTAATTTACATTTTTATAAATGTCCATTTTTACTGATTTCCATTTAAGTAAGTATTTTTTTATCGAAGTTCATTTGTTTAAATGTTCATTTTTACAAAATTCATTTTTATTGATGGGCATTTATACAAATGGCCATTTATTCACTTTTCCTAAAATTTAAATGTCCATTTTTTCAATTGTTCATAAAATCATATGTTCATTAAGTGACTATTCCTTTTATTTAATTGTACATTTGTATTTTTAACCATTTTTACTGATGTCTTTTTATATTATTATCCATTTTCATAAATGTTTATCTAAGAAAATGTCCATTAATCTATTTGTTCATAACAACTCTTTACCAAATACTTTTATTTCCATTTGGAGATATTTTCAAAAATAGGGATTTCATTTTTTTAAGTTGGCCATAAGTGCAGTTGTACATTTATAATTATTTCCTTTTTTATTAATGTCCATTTATATTAATGTCTAATTTTACTTGAGTACTTTTATTATTATTTCCAAAAAATCAAATGTCCATTTTTAAAAATTTCCATATCCATTTATTCAAATGTCCAAAAATACACATTTCCAATAATACAAAAGCAACACGAACAGGGATAAATTAATGTCACGCATAGTATGGCTACTCAAGGGACAGAAATTTCTAATGGCCGAAATGAATTAATTATAATCAAACAAAATGGCATTAACACGTGATTTGTAATACTTATTCACAAAAGCTTGAGGAAGAGATTGAAAAAAAAAATTAAAATCAAAAACGGAATTTTTTAAAAGTTTTAGTGTTTACAAGAGTATAAAAACCTAAAAAATTCACACTATGTACCATTAAAATTTTTTTTTATTAAAAAGATATAAATTTATTATTATTTAACATTTTTTATCATCTACTCATCAATGATTATCATCCCCTTTATCTGTATAATTTTTGTTTTGTTTATGTGTATAATATGAAAGATTGATGCTATTTAATGTAACGAAATCGAGAACTTGTTCTTTAGGTGATAATAGAACATACCTACGCTCACTCGCGCTCCAGACATGCAATAGAGTTAGTGACATTTGAAAGGGTTTCACTCAATTTAAATTTCTTGAAAATTTTGTACAGAATTAAATTTTTGATGAAAATTATATCATAAAAAAAACCCTTCATTAGTATTCTTCAAGCAAATAGAGCAAAAACTATTCTTGGAAAGGAAAATTTTCTTCCTATATTATTATTTAAAGTGAAAAGGGAAACCTTTTTTAAGCCAGCTCTGTAATCGAGATAAAAAATTTCTCTACGTCCAAAAGAAACTATTGAGACCGATGGCATAAAATAATTTTTTTTAAAACTTTACAGTAGCAATTGAAATTGGTAATTTAACTTTTTAAACATAGTCCAAAAACTTACTTTACTGGAGTTAGTGTACAATAATTGTGTCTATACCTTGTATTTATTAAATTTATGAGGGATGTATGAGTGGTTGTGCATAAGAGGGCTGCGTTACGTTGTCACGTCTGTCATCCTACTTGAGGGAGTAAACGAGAGCAGCATAAATAATCCCATAAGTTTATGACAACGAACATAAGAGCTACAAGGGGCTAGTTACGATATAAAAAGTTTACAGAGGTGGAGAGAGGCTTCTGTTTATCTTTAGAAAATACAAATATAAATGACTGCAAAGTTAAGAACAGGAAATTTTATTATGATTACAATTATAGGAAAGAGTTGATTAAATAAAGGTGTTAATTTCAAAGTAGGAAGTATAATTTAACTAGATTTGTATGAGAGAAAGATTTCATTAGCATAACTTACGACAGAACAGAACTTTAAATTCGCGGTAAATACTTCTAAGAATAAGAATTAATAAAATTGTTTATTATTTACAAATGATTATTTTCTAATTCAGTATAATTGTTAAGTAATTCAGTTAGGCATTTCATCATTTCCATATTTACCACTTCAATTTTTAAATTTCATAGCCTGTATGATCAATCTTTAGAAGAAATCGTCTACCTGTTCATTAAATAAAATTAATATCAGTAGAAATCTGTCGGAACTTCTTTTATCTACTTTAAATATAATAAATACAAAAAAAATTAGGTAAACGGTTGACCCTGAAGGCCATCCCTGCAACTTCCCGCTAATTCAATACCTAGGCGCTTAAAATTGCACTTATGGCGTTTTTGAGCTCTTCGAGCTCAAAGAGTTAGCTGTTTTATGTTTTAAGCTCTTCGAGCTCAAAAGTCTGATAACAGTTTAATACAACACGATGCTTAAAATTTTCAAATTGCAATTACTTTTGAATGAATGAACCTATTTTCACACGGTTAGCAGCATTCGACGCAGTTTTTCAAATCCTATAATTTACTTTTTAACACAAATTGATCAGATCGAAAACAACGATAACTCACGAACCAATCAACCGATTTTGACGTTCTTGGCGGTGATCAACGTGTTTTTTTAAGCTTTAATAATTATTTTATTTCATCAAAAACGATCCGAAAAGAAATGGCAAAGTTATTTAAAAAAAAAAAACACTTTTTTTGGTTTTCTTTCATTCACAATATCTCACGAACGAATCAACTGATTTCGACTTGACCGGCAACGATCGACGTGGTTTTTCAAGGATAAGAGTTGATTAGTTTTTAGAATCGATCGGTAAAGCCGTTTCAAAGTTATTCCAAAAAAACCACATTTAAAAAAATTTATTTTCTTTGTTTTCTTGAGATTTCTCGAAATCTATCGGCCTGAATCAGTTCAAATTCACAGGAAATCTAAGTTTGAGGGAACTCTTTGATAGGTTCCGTTTGGTAGGTTCCGATCGGTTTAGTCATTCAGAAATTATAAGCGGTTCACATATTTACACACATATACACACACATACATGCATACATATATACATAGTAACAACATCTCGGGGGTAGTCAGGGAAGCTTCCTGTGACCCTAAAACGTCAATATCTGATGAAAACTCGAATTTTGAAAAACGGGTAAAACCAATAACTTTCCGATTTTCTTAGCGGGAAGTTAAAAATGTTAGAAAGCGAAAAAAATTAAAATAATTCAACTGGTTCAACTTGCTGTAGAAAGCGTGGTATCCATTGCATCGAAACTGATCAGATACATAATGGTTATAACGAACTTTTGAAATATTCCAAAATGAAAAAAAAATTTTTTGTGACAAATAAAAGTTATTTCATACTTAAAATTCAATTATTAAATAAACATAGGTTACTTAGTAGTGATAAGGGTAACTGTCAGTGATATTCTAATCATGACAATGTTAGAAGTACAATAGTATTAGCCTTCCCTTCATTATTTATTTACTCAACCTACTGCTGCAATCTCTTCTTCTTTTTATATCACCCTTTCATTGCTATGCTTATTACGGTTGCTAGTTCGGCAGAGAAACACGCACATTCTGATCTAATTCAATTTCCAATCAACAGCCAATCAATTGATTCGAATTCTGTATACAGAACGACCGCTTCGAATTCGAGACCTGCATGTCTATGAGGTAAACCCAACTGTAGGAATTTAATAAAGCTTTCAATGACTTCAAAAGCTTTGTTCAGAATTATTTTTTTTTTACATTTAAACTTGTATAAACGACTAATACGGTATTATGAATAAAAATTTAAAAATATAAATTGAAATCTTGACATTAAATTTAAAAATCTCACAAATAAAATTTTCAAAAATGTAATTTTCTGAAATAACTTTGAAATTTATTAATCAAACTGCCGTTAAAATGATGTCGTCTGTTAGATTTAAAGAAGGTGTTAAATTTACTAAACTAAATTGAAGTTGAATGATTCATTCAAGAAGATGTCACTACTAAAAAATTTTCAGCCGATTGATTTTTTGAATTCAAGCACTTTTTACAATAAAAAACAAGCTTGAATGCGATAGCTCATAACAGAATAAGAAGTATATATATTTAAGCACTCCATGTTAGGAAAAAATAAAACGTTCCTAAGATGGCCTGAAAGATCAACTGTTTTTCAAATATTTTTTTATGTCCTCATCAATTTTTAATTTGTCACTAATTTTTTTTTTTTAATTCTTTCATCGGATTCATTATAAAATATAATCATCAAATTGATCCGATGATTCTTCAGTGATAAGTTCATCAACAAACGTTCAAAATTCAGATTGTGATCTAATAAATTTCTTTAATGAGCCATTTTTATATTGTTTGTAATCAAAAGCTAAAAATATTTTGCCAATTTTAATTGACAATATTGATATCAAATAATAAGTGATAAGTAATTGATTTTTGTTTTATAATAGAAATTGTCATTTCCGAATTAAAATGCTACATAGGTATTGGAAAGTATTATAACATATCTGGCGTTGTTCATTACTTGCATTCGTGCATAATACAGAAAACATATAAGTTTAGCAAAAAAATTTGAGCGTAAATATATCTTAATGTTAGACAGGGAATATGTCTTTGGTCCCAGCAATAAAAATAACTTGAAGGGATGCCTTTAATGCTGTAAATGTATAGTACCAGAGAAAAAGTATAGTCCAGACGAGAATATAGAGAAGAGATCGTAAAAGAAGAGAGAAGGATACTAGAAACGGAGCAAAATAAGTTGGATAGGGGGATGAAATTCTCGGGGTAGGACAGTTTTGTTCTCGCGGATTTCAGGAGTCCAAGCACGTCGTCTGCCAACGAACGTACGTGTAACACGACTACGCTTTTACGCCATTCTTTCTTTTTTTATTTTATTTTTTAATCAATGAATTTGGTTTTGAGTTTTGACGACAAACTCACCTTTATAATAATATTTGAAAAAATTTATCTAATTAAACTTAATTGCTACAACTCTATCTTTTAAACTCAAGAAAATTTTCTTATACCAAAAATAATTTCTTAGCTCAAGAATTTATTCTCTTGACTCAAGAAAATCATTTTCTTCAAAATGGAATTCTTGGTTCAAGAGTTTGGCTCTTGAGTCAAGTCAATTTTTTTATCAATGTTGATTGATGCGTGGGACGGTGTGTGTGGGAACGCGTTTAAAAGCGTTTGTGATGTTAATTTTACCGTCCTTTACGCGCTCGAATATGATGAAGAAACTCTGTTTATTTATTTTATTGGCGGGAATAAATAACTATCCATAAAATCAACACAATCGTGCGGAACATGTTCCATAGCTGATTTGAAATCTTTTATATAAACATTATTTCGATGAAGCATGGATTGAAGCTCGGTGATCAAATCCTTGACAATATTATTCTCAAATATATTACATCTAGATTGAGCTTGAAGATTCAAATCTTCAATGAAATAAACTTGTAAAAATTTTTCTTGGTTTTCTTCAACAGGATAGATACTACCAATGGTATGATAAACTTGTCCTTGAACTTTGAATGTCGGTAAATATACATCATTGAAAACTTTAGATGCTCTATTTTTAAAACTATATCAATCTCGATTGTCAAAGTTTATTTGAAGAAAAATAATATATTTCTATATATTACCATATAATTGTTTGTAATATATACATTTCCAATGATTAAATTTATTTTAAGATTAATAATTGATAAAAAAAAAAGTGATAATATAATATAGGTTAAATGCACACGTCTATCGCAATTTCACATGTCACCGTTGAAGAACATAAACATGAGTGAGTAGATAGAAGGGAACGTTTGCACTATACAAACTATTGAATCGATGTAGTATCGTACAGAAAATATAAGCCCTACACTAATACTAAGTACTGTAATGATTCAGATGCTCATATTTATCAATACCACACGAATACGTATTCTTATAGTAAAGACCAACGCGTTAAAATAAAGTATACCTACCTATAACGTTGCTTAATTAATGTAATTTTCTGTTTTGTAATTTACTTACTGTGATTTGATTAATATTATCTTCAATTAAGTATGCAGGCTCCAAAACAATTTCATGAGAAATAAGTCTTTCATGAACTGCACGAAGTTCTAAATGCATTGTAGCCATCTCTCGTTGAAGGGTGCTACTACGCTGAGCTTCTTCAGCTTTATAAGATAAATACTTCCACTTCTCTGCAAGACCTTGAGTTGAAAGAAAAATATCAATTTGTTTAGTAACAATAATAGTCTTAATCATTAATGCTATTTTATTGTGTTAGTAATATGAGAAAATCTAACAGTTAAGATCAAAGCCACTAATTGAATTACAAAATATTACTATTTTTTCATCAAAGCAAATATTTTTTGCTTATTTTTAACTTTCTTCTTAGAGAATTAAAAATTAGAAAGTTATTGTTTTCAGTACACTAAACAAGCATTGTAAGAAAGTCTTAAGTATAGCTGCAGAGTCGGTTTGACATATTTATTTTTATTTTTGCCCTAAAAAAATCATTTATATTTTCATTGTTTATACTTTTGATGGGACTCTTGCTTACCAAAGCATTGGACCGGGTTCGAGCCTGGCGTACAACAATGAATATTTTTCAATATTTAAGTGTATTATTCTGCTCAGCCCAAATAAAAAACGAGTCCAATTACAAAAAGTTTACTCCCTATAGTAGTCGTTCATGACCTCAGTAGTTTATGCGACTTAAAACAAAAATAAAAAAAAAAAAAGTGTTGAAAAAAATTTTTTTTAATATTGACTAAGATATTATTACTTATTACTGTCCATATACCAAGTAATCAAATTAAGGTAGTTATAAAAGTAATGTTTTCAGATAAAATTTTCATCAACAAATAATATCACTGAAGCTATTGCAATTCCAAAATTTAAAAAATTTATCTGAAAGAAGCTAATCAACTATTTTCAAATTGAATTATTATATTGATGACTAGCTGTTACCCGCCCGCTCCGCTGGGCACTATAGAATTGAATTTTGAGATCTAGACTTGAAATTCAATTGAAGTATTGTTTTGACTTGCACAGATTCCAAATTCTATCGGATTGGCCTATACCTTTTATCCATGTCATCATTCTAGCGAATATCCATTGTAACTTACAATGTGCAATCACTATAACATTCCCGTGGCTTTCTCCAAAAATAAATAATAATTTTGGATTTACGATTTCAAGATTTGATTTTACGAAATCTCTTAAAATGAGTAGCCAAATTTCTTTTCCCCATCTCAAGTGTTTAGAAAATGTATTCATTTTAATCTGTTACATTCCCGCGATCCCATAATAAAAACAATTCATCGGTTATGTGATCAGCAATAATAAAATGTATGCAAAATACTCAGTCCGTTGACGATATAGCTACATGTAAAGTTGAATTTTAGAAATCTTACAATGACTTTCGCCGCTGCCAAAGAGACGATTGTTGTAAAAAAAATATAATTATTAAAAAAGGAAAATATTTTAATCCGTTGACCTTGGAGGCCATCCCTGTAATTACCTGTTCCTCTTGAGATTCTATGAAATTTTATATCTGTAGAAATAGTATTTTTTTTTATATAGGGCAGGAAAATAAGAAATGTCTCAGATTACATGTAATTGTTGACCGAGGCGAAGCCG
>CAJNRD030001116.1:6444384-6458631 GCA_905319865.3 Cotesia congregata
TTTTTTTTTTTTTTTTTTTTTTTTTTTTTTTTTTATTTAAAAAGCTATCAAAAGGATTTAGTGAGCATTTCGAGTGTAAAGTTGTAGGGGTAGTATTCAGTGAACCGAAATTTCAATTGCCAGCTTTTGGGGATTTCGATGAAAATAAATGAAAGTATTATCGTAATACCCATCGCATAGAGATTATATACGTAGAGACGGAAAGGGGTGTAAAAGCTCGCACCATATCGTCGCTTTATGTTGGAAACTCCAGGCTTTATGACCCTCCGAAATATTGTTTGAACGTGTGCTTCATTGTCCCATCGAAAACGATAAAATAAACCGCACAGTAAAAAATATTGTGTAAAATCAACACAGTTTGTGTGTTAAAAATGGTTGACACAAAATATGTGTTGAAATTTCAACACAAATTTTGTGTAACCCCTTTTTAACACAAAGATTATGTTGAAATATCGCCACAAGAGGGCGCAGAGAATCATACACTTCTACAGTGTCAATCTTAACACAAAATAAATGTTAAATAAATTTATTTATTTTCATCAACTGTTTGATGCTTATAACATAACCTAAGAAATCATTTTTTTTTTATTTCCTCAACTGCAGTAAATTATATTTATTTAAAAATGTTTTTTTTTTTATCATTTACATTTTAACGAAACATCAACAATTACCGACTATAAATAATTGGAAGGAAGAAAGTGTGAAAAATTTTTAATAATTAAATTAAAAAATAATTTATAGGTTTTAAAAGTGAAGCGGCAGAGTTATAAATTTATGAAAATGAAGTTAACCGACATTTTAAAACTTTTAGAAATTTTTTATTGAAAAAATTTCAATTTAACAATTAATTAAAAAAAAAATGTCACATCTAAAAAACTTTAAAAAACTAGAAGTGCAATTTTTTAGAAATATCTTTTTAGTTGTAATTTATGTAATAAAAAAAATTAAAAATTTTTAGACGTCTACTAACTTAAGTGTCATATAAATTTAATTGTCTTTATTATTTAATATTTATTTTATTTTCGTGAAAATGTTTGCTGCGTAAAGTGAAGAAGTCATGTTATATTAATGGAGAATTTGACACAAACTTTGTGTTCATTCCCAAGTAACATACAAAATATGTTAATAAAGAGTATATAACACATTTTTTATGTTACAAAATAAAATGACACAAGCTTTATGTTATTTTAACACACTACAATTTTTAACACAAACCGTTTTCGACACAAATACACAATATTTTTTACTGTGTAGTTGTTTTGTTATTTTTCGAAAATTAAAAAACTTACTAACTTCACTCATTTATTATCAGTATCAATCATTTTTGGAATAAGAAATTTATTTTCAAATTAATGTTAATTGATTCAATTTATATTAAATTATAGCCCAGATGCTTTTAAACGAACGAATCATGACATATTTGATGTATGATCTTCCTTTCACCGTAAAAATTAGACTGGAAAAGGTTCTTGCATTGAAAATATGTATACAGGCCATTCTCTACACAAAATTTATTTTGAAGGCAAACTCATAATTACTTATTGTTAAAAAAAAATTTGATTGCTTACATAAAGATAATTGTAAATATAACTTTTAAATCGCGAGTTTTGCAGCAATCAAACCGAAACATTTATTACAGAAAAAATATCTTTCATTGTTACAAGTTGCTTTGTTTGTTCTCAAATATTTTTAAATATTTACTTAGAGGTTTTTAAGTGCCTTTATACTTTTTTTATTTAACGAAATAAATTATAATTTGATATAAAGTAAATTGATATACTTATTGTTGCAAGAATATTGTTTGACCTTGAATGTTACAGGATTTGGCAAACTTTTTTATTTATTTTGTTAAAAATTTATTGCACGACTCATGATGCGAAGCATCAGAGAGTGCTTTACGATCAAAAAATTTTTTTCGCCTCATTTCGGCAACTATTATTATTATTATAGTCTTGTTAGTTTACGGAATCAGTATATTTTGCACACTATTATCAAGATAATTTAATAGAGATCAATTTGACACTTTTCAAAAATTGATTTAGTGCAATAGAAACGGAAAAAAAACATCAAAATAGGTCAAAAACATTTTCTTATCCGTCATTTTCAGAAACTCTGAAAATACTGCAACTTGCGAAAAACTGCATTAATTGAGTTAAAGTTTTTTTTTTTTAATTCTTTGAAAGAATTGTAGGTCACCGAATGCAAATGGCTAGGTAATTCAGTGTCGTTCATGTACAATTAATAAATTAAAACAAAAACCAGAAGACTGTACATGTACATCCCATAATAAAATTGAGATGAAATGTATGTGAAACCAATTTATTCGTGATGTGATGTTGAAAATAAATATTCTTATTCTGATTGGTTGAAAGTGAATATAATATACATAAACGACACATAAATATATCATGATAATAAATATGAAGCGCGCGCTTGCGCGCGTAAGTTAAATTCTAGTCCACTCTTATAATTTAGATGAAAAATATGAAAATATATCATGAAAGCAAACTATTCGTAACGTGATTGGTCAAATGTATCGTAAGCATGAAAATATAGATAATTTCACACACCAACATTCACACGCGCGCTTGCGCGCGCAACGTATACTAGTCTATATATATTGCGTACCTACATTTATCCCACTAGAGGCGCTTGAGGATTATCGAGCTATTTCACCTGTTTTATATATATTTTTTTTCACACTCTTTAATTTATTAATATTTCATAATTAAATGAGCATTATAAGTCATGCACTTTTGGATTTTCCAAACTTTTTTACATTGTTTTGTCACTATTATGATGCTAATTCAAAAAATATTCTTGTCTATAATTTATTTTACAATATACGAAACCATCAGTACGTGAAAAGCAAAAAGTTTTGAGAATTAAAACTAAACTTTTTTCTCATTTTCTAACTCTACTCTTTCTTAATTAGTGAATTAAATAAGTACTTGTGGTTTCCTCTCACTGTTTATATAGGAAAGTGTATACTTAAATATACTAAAGTGCCGTAAAATAGCTTGAGATAAATAATCTAGCTTACTTTCTCCACTTTTAGTTGTATTATCAACGGTTCTATGATTAATATCTTTAAAAATCTCTGTGGTTATGAATTTCATGTAGATAATTCGTTTTGATTAAGGGGTATTTTTAATATAGTTAGTGACTATGTATAGTTATATAATCAAATTTATAAATTCAGAGGGTAACTGACTTTTTAGCCAACATTCTGCAGACATTGAATTTAGAGAGCTCAAATCCTTTACAGGAAACAAATTATTAACAACAAACACAATTTTGACACAATAATAGGTTGTCTAGATTTGTCTAAAGTTTCGACTACATCTTATACTGAACATTTTGTAAATATAGACTTGTATTTGTTAAGTTCTTAAAAGGCTCTTCTAAACAAGTAGTACGTGAGAAACGATCTCACTCTTAGTTTTCATTTACATTAGTTAAGTGTCAATCATTATAATGAAAAGCTTGGCGTTCAGTTAAGTATATGCACGAAATAAAGAGCAGTGTGCATACTTATATATAAATTAAATTTTACATCAGAAATATCCTCACGAAGCAGAATATTTTATCTTGAACTCTCAATGTTATGTTAGCACATGCTTTTGGAATACTTGGGTATAAGCATACTTACTAATTTAGATCACATTATTTAAAATAATATCTGATATGAAAAATTTATTAAAAACAATTACATATATGCAACTTAAAGAACAATATGAAAAAAAAATAATTTAGAAAATTTTAAAGTTAATATAACTGTTCAATCCTCATACTAAACTACAAAATAACAGTTGTTATTTTATAAAATCATCTAATTAAAGATTATTGTGGCAAATAATAATAATGATAATGATAAGTATAATAATAACAATGCCTAAGGAGTGAAACAATTTTAATGGACTTTCAGAACGTACTTGGAACATTACCATTATTAATTATATTGATCCGAACGAACTTCTTCCTGCTCCTATTGATCAATTAATCACTAGAAATTGATACTTTAAGTATTTAAAAATTAATGAGTTAACTCTCAAAATGTTTTTGAAAACTATATAACATTCATTTCGTTTTCCAGATTTTTAACTTTTCGCTATCAAAATTAATAATTTTAAAAAATTGGGAACCCCAAAAAAAACTTTTTTTTAATCTACGAATATTTACGCGCCATTTTAATATATGTTACAACTAGGGCCAAAAAAAATCCTCGAAATTAGGATGCAACATAAATAATATAACGGTCCACGGTCTTGTTGATGCTTATTGGTTTCTATTTCATTTGAGTCTAAATAAATCAAATAAACACAGCCCATTAATGTATATACGTGACTTGAGTCAGTGATCAGCATATTGCATTGATACCAGAGCGGTTACGTGTTGAAATCCAACAGACACCCACGATTTTTATTATCCGATAAAAAAAATCAAAATCCATTCTCTATTTCTCTAATCAGGTTCTAAAATTAGATGCAATCTTTGATTCCTTTTATTCTAATTTTTTTTTTTTTTTTAAGTAAGTAATTTTTTCCGTAAATTAACAATGTATAATTATATCGGATATTATAAATTCATTATTAGACAATTATGTATAATAAGACAACATCATTCATTCCCAGGAATAGGCCAATAATATACTATAGTATTTAGTTTAAATATTTAGATAAAAATAAAAAATTAAATTATTTATAAAAATCATTTTTGTTAGAATATGAAGACCAATAAGTGAACCTAATTTTGTAATTGTTGACCTTATAAGACTAACTTATTTTAAAAGGAAGAAGAATCTATTTTTTTATATATCTTTATATAAATCGAAAAAAAATAGTCAACATTAATTCTGTAAATAAATTGACAGAAAGTTCAGTATATCTTATTTAGGGCCCGTTTTTCAATCTGGGATAAAATTTTATTCAATGGTCAAATATATCTTCGTATATCTAGATATACTGGCAATAATAATTTTATCCTGCATAAAATTTTATTCCACATTGAAAAACTGGCTTTTAAGATTAAAAAAAATTTCAATCAAAATTATTATTATTATTATTGAAGTAGATTTTTTAAAATATATTCAAATAATATTTTTTTATTCAGAAGTTATAATTGATAATAAAATCATTCAAATAAGTGTAAATAATTATTTTTACGCTCGTTCAAGGTAATTGTTCAACAAATAAGTGTATTAAGTTTAGTCAAAATATGATAAGGATTATAGGTGCAATCAGTGTTTAGACATAATATTCAATTTTTTTATTCACATTAGATTATTATAATTGCTAATTCTCTCATTCACTCATTCTGTTGCACTATTACAATAAATGTGATTGTTGGGAGTGAATTGCTTATAAATATGTTAAAATTTTTTTGTAAATTTCAACTTATTTATGAAAAATTTAATTTCAAACTTGATTATAGAGTCGACCTAACTTAGAGGAAATTTGCAAATCAAATTACAAAAATCATATTTTTTACTATTTTAAAAGGTTATTAATTCTTAATTACTCTAGTCGCTCATTTTCAAGCTCATTTAATGTATTGCCCATAGAAAAAGTATAAATTTCATGAAGACCCGTTAAAAGTTGTGGGCGCAATTTCATATACAAGCCACACTGTATATACTTCTTATGTGTACATACATGCATAAATTTTTTAACCAATGATGATGTTTCTGAAACGTAACTATTAAAGAGATGATAAGACATACTTTCAACTGACTTCTATTAAAGCAAATGTAATAGATAGGTTTCTATGAAATCTACCTGATAATTATATCACTTATATTATCTTGTGAAGAGAATCCTATTCTAAATCCTACTCTGAACTAGCTGATATAATAAATAAACTTGTTTTCAAGTGACTTTTACAATATACATTTTAACGTAACGTTAAATGCTTCTTTTAAAAGGTCAGAAACATGGCTTCTTATCTTAATGAAAATCATTTTACTTCTAATAGAGATGTTTTTTTTTCTTTTAGCTTTATACAAATAGAAATTTTTCTTATATTCAAGATTTTTACCTTAGACTTAAATTCTAATTTAAAATTTAGTAAAAATCAACAGATTTTTTACTTTGTGGGGGTAATAAATTTTACAAAACAAAAAGACCATAATACTAAATGGCATTTTATCTGTAACCGTGCTTTTAAAGTCATCGTTTCTTGTTATACGATCTGGAATTGAGTGAACTCACTCGACCTTAAGCGACTGACTTCAATAACCGCGAATGTCGTCTAAGTATGTAGTCTGTATCCACGTGTTCTAGTATTTATTCGTCGAAGGAAGTAGGATATTTTTCCTGTTTGTTTTTGAACTTTTCTTTTCGATTTTTTTTCTATCAGCTTTGCGATACAAAATATATATGTCTGATTTAAGTATAGTAAATGAAACCTTTCTTCATTTTTTTACAGTTTTATAAGATTAAAGATTAGCATATGTGATAAGCAATATGCCGATAACGTTAAAAATTCAGCTGAAAAATGAACTTACCACAGTTTATTCTACTGAATTCAAAACATGAACACACTTTTTCACATAATTTACGGAGATAAATAAAATATTCAATCTAATCCCAAAAATATATTTTCGATAACTATTCTAACAATTATTTATAAGCGACAAATGGATGTAAATGAGGTCGATGCCCAGCCGCCAACGCATTTTCTGAAGATTTTTAAACTCTTGGCTTGAATCCGAAGCCTCTGAGAGTTCTGTACTTGTTCTTCTTAGAAAGACTTGCTGAGCCGATCAGTATACTGCTTGAATACTCTTACTTTACTTCTTTTAGTCGGACATGTTCAAAAAGTTATGCAGTGGTCAAAGAAATTCCAATTTATTTTTTAAACATTTTTTTAACTCTAAAAATCTTCAAAAATATGTTTGGAGCCAAACAAATCGAATTTACATTTAAGTAAATATATAGTGGTATTTTTTCAATTATTTTGTCCATTATTGAAACTTGAATTTAATAAAAAAAGTTATTCACATGTTTAATTGCCATATTTATATATTTAATTAAGCCCAATAAAGTTCATTTAAATTAGACGATCCTGGGTAAAAAATCTCAAGATAACCGGCATTATTTCAAAACTTTCAAATAACTTTAATATTAAAGAGTCCTTTGGATAATATTAATGGTTTAAAAAAATCCTTATGACTAAAATTAATTCTAAAACAATTAAACTTTATCATAGTATGAATCACACAAATAAAGTAAAAATATTTTATAGACTGATAAAATAGTTCACAAAGCACCGACGGCTGTAAAACGGTTACTCTGGCCAACAAACTTGAGTTAGCGTCGCTCTACTCTATAACTACCAGTATAAACGTAGACAACCGAACAGCTTGCCTCGGCAAACATCGGGTTCAGACTTGGAGAATGCCTAGCAATTCTCCCTACTCTTTTTTCTCTTCCTTTGGTGAGATCACCATATTGTATTTTGTGTCCGATTCTTTTAGTATGTTATAATGTAATGAACGAACCTTCCTATTATTACCCATAAATAACCAGAATGATGTCCTTGTAAAACACATGGTACGATCTTATAGATCCTAAAAATCTATAGAATAAAGAAGCCTTTAGATCCGATCTACTCGTGAAAGTAAAACTATTTCTACTTAAATTTTTTTTTCATAATATTTCCGGTTTGAAACAGAGAAATTTCAATTGAAATTACTAGACGCAGAGTAAATTTTTTCAAAAAAATTAAAATTCAACTTTTTCTTAAGAAAAAAAAAACCCTTTTACCAATCGTGAAGAAAGAATGGATACGTCAAAGTCACCTGCAGAAATACTTTTTTTTGTTTCTTTACTCTGCTATATAAAACTAAATAATAATGTGTGGTAAACTTGTATGTGTGCCACTGAGCTCTCTTTAACACGCAAACACATGCCATAAGTAATATTGGTCACAATAATATAATGTGCCTGCACGTGCCTGGTTCTGAATTCGCTTGTTTTTATTAACCAGTTACATGATGTTCAAAGAATAAAATTATGTTAGTAAATATATTATTTGTTTTTATCAATTTTCATGAATTAAACCCTGACTGATATAATCTATTTAAACAAAATAAAATCTATATTAAATATTTATACATCTGCAAAAGAAAATACAGAAAACAGTTAATCTATCCCTGGAACTCACATCTATTTTCGATCTCAAAGTATTTGAAATAGTATGGAAAAATTGAAGCAAAATAGGCTTTTAGGAGCAAAATGATTTTCTTATAATTTCTGACATTTGAAAAAAAAAATTATTGGCAAAATAGATTTCTGTAATTTTTTGATTCCTTCAGATGTTTGAGAAAAGCATTGTAAACGTTTTTTGTCACTAAGAAAATGAGTAAGGAGTATATTGGACACACATAGTTAACGTTATCCATCCTAAAAACCATAAAGATGCATAAAAAAAAAAAAAAAAAACATAATGTAAAAAAAATAGTTTGTGAGAAGCCTATTTCGTCCGACATTATAAGTTTTAATTTTTAACTTTCCGTCGCACGAATTTTATATACTGTCTTACTCGCACACATTCAACGTCTTATACATAGGTCGAGAAGTATTTTGCGAGAAATCGTTCTATAGTGCGAGTGACGGTAGGTTAACGGCTGCAGCATAATGAAACCAAATCCGTATCCAGAGACAAAAAAAAAAAGTAAAATGAATAAACAAAAGTTTGGTCACTATAATTTTTTTTTTTTACCTCCCACCCCTCCTATTAATTAGGGAGATATTTAAGCTCTTTGAGCTTAAAGCTATGGATTGTAAAGTTTTTTTTTTCAAATTTTCAAACTTGAAAATGTAACCCAGATACATTTTAAACACTTCAAGCTTAAGAATTTGGAAGTAATAAGAAAAAAAATTTTTTTTAAACAAATGAGTAGTCGAACAGAATTTTTTTATTTCATTCAAAATAATTTCAATCTTACGCAATATTTTCTTAGTTCAAATGACCCTTCCGCTCTGTATAGACTTACAAATAACGATATCTACTAAGTAGTTGTTTCTTAATAGAATTGAAAGTAAAATTATTACAATACACGATGAAAGTTAGATCTATGTTTGAAAAGATTAATGAAAATATACATGTGCTACTAAAAGCAGCTGTTTAGTGTATAGTCAATGATCACAATAAAAATAAAGATTTGTCGGTGACTCCCGTAACTTAAGTTTGTAACATTATTTATTATTCTTTTATTTGTATTACTTACACACGTCTAGTAAAGCTCAACAAAACGATACCTCAGATATAAAGGTACAAAGATAAATTCCCGATATAGATAGATCTATTGAGTTTTTCATTGAATTCAGCACGTACGGCTGATTACGTTAAAAAATTATCAAAAATAACTTCCAGTAGTCAGAATAGGAATAAATTTTTGTATATTATTCTTCAAGATCATTTCCATATTTAATGGTCATTATAATTGATTAGATAATTCAAGAAAAAATTTAAATTCAAACTAGCATTTTTTATTAAAATCTTTTGAGAATTTCGTACGTTCTATGACATCTTTTCTAAAGAGTTGAGCCATGCTTTCCACATTCATTTATTTAGTAAATGGTAATTAAAAAAAATTTGTTTGTAAATAATTAAGTTGTTTAAGCAAGTTCTACAATGAAATTTTTGAGTGAGTACATAAAGTTAGCGCTCAACTAATGTCACAATAATATTTTTTTATAAAAATTCATTGCAACCAATAGATTTTTGAGAAGACAAACAAAAAAATTTTTTTTTTTAGTTTTCACATAATTTCTAAAAAATTAAAAGCTGACGGTAACAACCTTCGAGAACATTAGATCTGTTTTTTTTTTTTTTTTTTAATTCTATCTAAGGCTATTTTTTTTCAAGCTACAATTTCTAGATCCATTTAATTAGAGTAATAATAACTTCTTTCATATAACAAAAGTGTCATTCCTAATTTACATTCAAGAAAAATTGAACTTTCAATTTTATTGTCGAGTATCGTTTCAATAAAATTACGTGTTGAAATTATTTTTATTCCAATATTGAAACTATTTTCACTCTAGAATTCCCGTAAAAATTAATTTACAGATAACTGTACATAAAGATTCTTGATATTATATTATGTATGAAATAGCAAACAATCGAAATTAGCAAGAAGTAAAGTATAACTGTATAACTAAACATAGTTATGGACGACCATCTCAATATTACTCCAAAGATCCTCATCATGAGTTTACATTTTTACTCCAATCTTATAAGAAGTATGTTGTAAATCGCCAATATAGAAAAGGGAGCTAACACCTTAAGTGGAAGGTCTCAATCTCTTCTATACAGTTATTATGACCGGGTCAAAATCAGAATGGATACGCAGTACCCACGATTACAGACGACGTATACTAACCTCAGTAGGTGAAATACTTTTTTTATCGTTTCAATGTATTTCGGTCACATTAGTGAAACTGACACTAAATGATTTTTTTTTACATTGAAATACAAGTGGGATCATTAATTTTTGAATATCCTTTCAGAATGAGAAAATGGTTGGTTGACCAGGCTATGCGTGTCCTTCACTAACGAAAAGTAATTTTTTGTTTCAGAAGCAAAGATGGAAAACATGACTGAGTTTAAAATAACTGAGTTTGCAAGAAAGAAATAGTTCTTGATGATAAAATGTGTTTATACGAGTGCATGATTCATGGCCCGTTTTACTTGTCCAAACTCAAACATTTAATATTAAGTAAACACAGCGAAAAGAATTTTTTTCCTCTAAAAGCTATATGATTAACTTTTACATTGGCGTATATTAAATTAAAATAAAATATCAGTTTTTAGGATAGTACTCCCTGTAGTCAAAATTAACGAAATTTGCTTCATTATTTGATTACGGTAAAATAATGATATTATTTTTGAAGTGCTACGAAGAACTAAGTAAAAAGTTATTGACTTTACAAATTTTTTCATCTAACATTAAGTTTCATTAGAAATCGTAGTTTCTATTATATTTTACAAAAATGATCGTTCAAGTTTTTAGAAAAATTGAAACAATGAAGGAAAATAACGTATTAATTATTTCTAATATCAAGAGTATAAAGACAAATCAAGGTATTAGATGAGGGTAAGAAATACTGAATTTTACCAGGCAATCCTACACGGGAAGAAAATTGAAGGAGTTTTTACTATTTTACTATTGTAATTTTTACTAAAGAAAATAGTAACGATGGACTATACTTCTCATTTAGTAATTTTTACGATCTACTATTGTAAATTTTATCCAACAAATAAGACTAGTAAGAGTTTTAAAAAGTCGAATACTATAGAGCAAACTATACAATATGTGTTTGTGAACTTTACAATTCAACTATTGTAAAAATTCACAGTTGGTTTTTTTAAAAGAAATATTAGGGAGGGAGAGAGATAGAAGGTTGCACGAATTGGTACCTGTACAGTAATCGAAAAAAGAAACAAATATTTTCGTGCTATCTGGGAATCGAACCCAGAACTCTGTGTTGGCAGCCAGAGACTCTCCCTCTAGGCTATCCGAGGTAAACTAAGACCCATGTCCTTTAACATTGACATAAACTCAGAGTCTAGCGCTGTGCACGGCCATCACTTACACTAATTGAGAGACATTCCAATTCAACTATTGTAAAATTTGCTATAGTTCTATTGGAAAGATACAGAGGCAGCACTGGAAATTTTCAATACTTTTTACAATAGTTATATCGTATTTTTTCATGAATAAATAGTATTTTTTCTTCTAAAATAGTAGATAAGCAAGGCCGGTTTGACCCCCCGATAAAGTAGATTTCTGCAGTATCGACCTTGGGTTTCTGTCTTATCGACGGTCGTTGGTGGAGTTTCTGCATTATCGATGGTTGGTTTTTGTGCTCTACTTACCGACTGTTGTTGGGGATTATCATCGATTTGTTGGTCGATTTTTTTTTTACTGACTGTTGGGGGATTATCATCGATTTGTTGATCGATATTTACCGACTGTTGGGGTGATTATCATCGATTTGGTGATCGATATTAACCGACTGTTGGGGGTGATTATCATCGATTGGGTGATTGATATTTACCGACTGTTGGGGGATTGTCATCGATTTGTTGGTCGATTGTTTGAGGTCAAAATGCTACCACCCCAACAGCAGAGCTGATACCTTTACCGTGTATCAGCTTTGGTGTTGATGTGATATGCACTTATTTGATGTGATGATGAATTTTGTATATATTCAAATGACTTGTAGTATAAGTATATGCGAGAAAGACCGATACTTACGCCGCTCTGGTGGGATTAAATGGAGGTATTGAAAAGGAGTTTTTACTATTTTACTATTGTAATTTTTACTAAATAAAATAGTAACGGTGGACTATACTTCTCATTTAGTAATTTTTACGATCTACTATTGTAAATTTTATCCAACAAATAAGACTAGCAAGAGTTTTAAAAAGTCGTATACTATAGAGCAAATTATACAATATGTGTTTGTGAATTTTACAATTCAACTATTGTAAAAATTGACAGTCGGTTTTTTTAAAAGAAATTTTAGGGAGGGAGAGAGATAGGAGGTTGGGCTAATTGATACCTATACAGTAACCGAAAAAAGAAACCGGAATTTCCGTCTTATCCGGGAATCGAACCCAGAACTCTTTATTGGCAGCCAGAGACTCTTCCTCTACGTTATCCGAGGTAAACTAGTACCCATGTCCTTTCACATTTACATAAACTCGGAGTCTAGCGCTGTGCACGGCCATCGCTCTCACTAATTGACAAACATTCTAATTCAACTATTGTAAAATTTATTATAGTTCTATTGGAAAGATACAGAGGCAGCACTGGAAATTTTCATCTCTTACTTTTTACAATAGTAATATCGTATTTTTTTATGAATAAATAGTATTTTTTCTTCTAAAATATTTGATAATTAATAGTAATAAAAGTATAGTCCAGCTTTACAATAGTTGTATCGTAAATTTTCCCAGAAATTTTTTCCCGTGTACGTGTCGGTCACTCGAATTATTAAACAGCTTATTTTGGTTATTTTGGTCACTACAATATCGATTGAATAAATTGAAGCTTTTCGATTCTTTAGATTTTTTTTTTGATTCATAAAAAATACTAGTCAACATTTTATTGAACAAACACGGAAATCGTCAGTAAATAATAAACTTTTTTGTAAGATAAAAGATTTAATAATTAAATTATAGTAGAAATTTAAAATAACCAAAAAATGTAGCATTTAAAGTAGAGCGCTATATTCAAATTGTCAATATCAAGTAGTTTTTTTCTTGACTTTTATTAATATAATAAAATCATTCGTGAGTTGTGAATTAGTGTATAAAATAAAATAAAATTTAATTAAAAATCGAATGCAGGATCAATTTTATGGGATTTCGGTAATTGGTGCATCTCGATCTCATGTTCCTTTATTACGGTGTTCTTATATTGTTATTAAAAGTAAATTGAATATTTCAGTGATTCAAAACTCCTCAACAAGTAACAAAATATTATTTAAGTCAAAAACAGTGGTAATTTGCAAGTTAAAAACCAAAATTTACTTTTGACTTCGATCATTATCAATGAGTATGAATAAATGGAGATCGTGACAAAAAATTATAATCACTACCAATCGATTGTAGAAAAAATACCATACACAGTGATAGTGTAGATTTACTTTTATTTTAATAAATAATATAAATTATTATATTTACCATATGCTCAGTTGCCTTTTCCTCCAATTCCAAAAATGTCCAATTGACTTGGAAACTCAAAGGTTGTAATCGAGATTCCATTTCACGTAACCATTTTCTAAGACATTTGACTTCATGTTCAAAGTCTGAAAAAGGAAAACGTAATAAAAATACATGCTTTGGCCTCGAACACTGCAAAGTGTATCGAAATCAATTGACTCGGTCGTGAAATATAATAGTTGTAAAATTAAAGAAAAAAATTTGGAAAATTCGAAAAAACATAACCAATTATTCGCGTTATGAATTATATTCAATTCAATTTTTAACTTCCCGCTTAGAAAATTAAAAATTTTGGAAAATTGGGAAGTTAATGTTTTTACCCCGTTTTTCGTAAATCGAGTTTTCATCAGATCTCGACGTTTTAAGGTCCTAGAAAGCTTCCCTGACTATTCCCGCGATGGTGTGTGTGTGTGTGTGTGTGTGTGTGTGTGTGTGTGTGTGTGTGTTTTGTTTTTTTTTTTTTTAATTTTTTTTTTTTTTTTTTTTTTTTTTTTTTTTTTTTTTTTT
>CAJNRD030001116.1:6488550-6523914 GCA_905319865.3 Cotesia congregata
CTATAATAACCTAAAAATATGTACAATTAATTTTTAATATTTTAAAATATGCATTATTTGCGTCAACTATCATTTATTTACCACAAATAAATCATATCTTGACAACAAATAAATCACTTATTTGACGCAATTAAATAGCTCAAATATATCGTATATTTCTCACAAATAAATATTTATTTGGCCATATCCAAGTATACGATATCTTTGGCTCAAATAAATCTTATTCAGTTCAAATAATTTTCTTTTTTTCTGTGCCAACAATTTTTCCGTGCATGGGGTCAACTAGACCCAGTATGACCACTACGTTATTTTTAAGAAGTGTGACCTCAACAGGTTAAAGAAGGAATAAGTAAAAATAGAAATAAGAAGAAAAGTTAAGATGTTTAAGATTAGATTCTTGATTCTTAAACATTTAAAATGTTGGATATTAAATTCTAAAGAAGGTAAAATTGAAGAATAGACGTTTAATGTAGTGTAACTAAATATATTGTTATTTCCATTAGTTGATACTTATATACTCCGAGTCAGTTATTTAAAATGTTTTTTATTGCACACATCATTCGTGAAGATTAAATAATAAGAACGTTATATAATAGAAAGAGGGTTAATTTATCTTCGATGTTTTGACTTCAGTACTCATAATATGATGTAAAATTTAATTATTTTAATTAAAATTGATTGGATTCTAGTGTCTTATTTTAGAGACTGTTCCGATTGATAACTTATGTTTCTTAAAGCTTGTTCTTGAATACGAACAAGAAAAATATTTTTTACTGTAAATCAACAAAGAAATTCTTTGAAAACTAATTTTTTCTAAAAATAAAAAATTCTGCAAATGTTTCTCATTTATCTATGAAATTAGTCACATACAAAATAGAAAAATATAAAAATTTTGGTTAATAAATTTTTTTTTTTAAACTCAGTAAGTTAATTGCTCTTCTCATATATGTTAAAATCAACTGTAAAATACATAACAATGTCAAATCATCTTTTGATTTAATAATGTATTATTAAATATTTAACTCTAATAGAGTACAGTTTATACTTATTCAATATCATACACCAAAAAAAAAAAAAATTCTCTTGATTTAAATAGAAAAATAGTGGACCTAAAAAATTTCTTTTGGCTCAAGTAAATTTTACTTGCATGAATTTTTTGTCTTGACTCGAAACAGTGAAATTTTTCAAAATGAATTTCTTGCTTTGGAAATTTTTCTCTTAGACCAAGATAATTTTTTCTTTTTTTTTTTCAATGTATTTATATGAATTTATATGTATACAACACACTAACACAAGGAAAGTTTCTGATTCAAAAATATAAATCTTAATCCATTAAACACGTTGAAAAAATAAGTGAAACAGTTTTATAACACTAAATTCAATCTTTCAGATATATTAATCTGTAAATTCATACCCACACATATACAATACACACACATACAATCGCGTTCATTAATTTGAGTCGATTTTTATGTTTAGGGATTTATTGCCAACCCTTAATTTCAATTTTGGAAGTTCCATATTAAAATTAAAACTATGTAATCAAATACAGAAATGATTCTGAAAATTAACTTACGACTAACTAATGCGAAAGCTTTATTAGATATTTTTAAATTAAATCTTACAAAACGATAGTTTAAACATAATTATTAAATGCTTAATTATTCTGTAATGACAATCATTGCGTAAATTTTTTTTCATTTATATTATGTCCATATAAATATAGATTAATAATATATGAATCTAAGTTTTGAAAAAATTAGAATTTTTGAATTTCAAAATAAAAAGAAAAATAGTAATATAAAAATTTTTAAATATTTAATGAAGAATTCATAAATCCATTTATTATATTAAATTTTTTAAAAAATTGTTTCATCAACAACAAAATTTTTCAATTTTGATAGTCAAAATTATGTGAAACTACATTATACAGATAAATATATTCAAAATTATATTTATATAGAGTGGCTACGCTTAAAATAAACTTATAATTATTTCATGAATCGGCTGATTTTACGAATTTCAAATTTTAGAAATGGCTGATTTTACGAATTTTCAAGTTTAGAAGTTTAAGCTTTTCAACTATTTATTTTTTAATTTGGAATATTTTTAATGATTATTTCTTAAAATTCGGTAATTTTTAAACTGGTGACATTTTATTGATGCTTTTTTTTAATTGCTGAGCTTGCAAATAAATTTATTTGCGAATTTCTGTATTTTTAAATAACTGTTTTTTTATTTCTCATATTTTTTTACGATACATTTAATTCATTTTAGACATTATTTACGTTTCTAACATTCAAGAATTATTATTTTTTACATTTAGCTTAATTTACAAATAGAAAAATTTATTATTTTCAAATTTTAGAGTTTAAAATCCTCCAAATTTAAGGTTGGCAATAAGTCCCTAAACATAGAAACCGACTCAAATTAATGAACACGATTGTATATTGCATCTTATACATAATATATGACTCATATAAGATTTTTTATTGTACTTTTATATTATTATACATTCAAGTTTCATACTATAAAAATGTGTTAAATGTGTTCTAAAAACTTTATAGAAGTTCATGCGTTACATATGAGTTAACTGAAGTGTTATATCGAAGATATCAAAATTTCAAATAAATAAAACAAATAACTCACTATGCTATGAAAAAATATATTTCGAATTCATTTTAGGTTATTAAATTAATAAATGTCAGTATCAATTAAAAATGAAAACAGAAGAATATGAAAACCATAAATTTTTATAACCCAAGCGTCATAAAAAAAAAAAATGTTGATTTTTTGGTAGATTTCACTCAACAAGAAGTTAAAAAATTAATAATCGTTAACTTAAATTCAACAAAACATTAACAAATAAAAATTTGTGCCACTTGGGAACCTGGACAAATTTTCAAAAATTTTAATGTTTTGATAATAAATATTAAGGGTTAAACTGAGTTGAAAGAATTAATTGAAACTATCTCATTGTTTTGAATTAACATAGGCAACGCGTGTACCTCTAAACGTTTTTTTTTTTTTCTCCCCAACTATCCTATAATTTACACCATTGTATTTCAAGTATTAATGAATTTTTTTAGATTATTTACATTAATTATTTACAATTTATAATTTAAAATCGTAAAAATGAAAAAAAAATGCCTGGATTGCCCAAAAGCTTGTCATTACTCAACAAATTTTTATGACTCTAACTTTAATTATTTAATTGTTAATAGTATGAATATTGATTCTATAATTATTTCAGTGCAAAAATTCAAACTGTGCTGAAACAAACAAGTTTAATCAAGAGTATAATTACTCTTGAAGTGAATTTCCAAAGCTTGCATCAATAATTTTTTGCAATTTATCAATTTTGTCACTTTTACTTTCCTCACTGTGAATATTTACCGAAGATTCTAAATTATCTACCCTTTCGTCTATTACCAAATTATCTTCATAGTCATCTGACCTATTTTCCGACTCTGTCTTATCGTCAATTAGCATCTGTTCATTTTCAGCTCTTGTTAATTTTAATTGTTTTTCTGTATTAATGCTGCTAGTTTCATTTATTTCTTCTTTACTTTGACTATCTTCATTTTCTTCTGTGGTAGTAGAAACATAATTTTCATTTGAATAACTTGTCTCTTGATCTTTTTTGTCGGATGCACTGATCGACTCATTGGGATTCTCGGTGGTACAACAGTCTGGATCTTCTTGTCGCTGAATGCTGCTTTCTCTTTCTTCTCCGTTATTTACAGAATATTCATCATTCATCGCATCGTTATCTTTGAAACTATTATCTTTCTCTATATATTCAGTTTCAATTTTTTTAGATTTATTTTCATTGTTACTTATTTCATGTTCAGAAGATTGATTTGTTTCATTTAGATCTGCATTTATTTCACAATCGTTACAGTCATTGTTATCAACATTAATATCTATCTTCTTACCGTCAAAATGTGACTCTTTAGCTGTATAATTTTCTTCTTCCACATTAGCAGTTTTTTCATCAAGATTGACATTTCTTTCATCGGCAATGGAACTTGGTTCACTAGCTACAACATTTTGTTCATCATAATCGACCTGTTTTGTGTTTAATTCTTCATTATGATGATTTTGAGACGAATTTTTTTTGATAATATCTTCAGAGTTACCTTCATTTACATCTTTGGGTTGATTGGATTGATTTTCATTGACACTGTCTTGAGATTGATCCTTATTGATATCATCTTTCGCTAAACATTTATTACTAATATCTTCAGACGAATAATCATCAATTTTTGTTTCTGGAGTTAAAGCGTTTGCTTCTACAGTGTCATTAATTTTGTAATCAATTGTTTTAATATTTATTCCAATGCTATTATCATCATTGTCAGATATCATTGGACTGAAATCAGGAGTATTTTCGATAATATTTTTTGAAGCTTCAGAAACAGATGTATCAACTTTGTCTTCATTTGATATTTGATCATTTCCATTACTTTCTGACTCACCAACTTTTTCCAAAACAACTCCTAATTCTTTCGAGTGTCTTAACTCATGTTTCATACCTTCTACTCGATTTTCATAATCTGTGCTACAAACGTTACAAGTATATGGTCGACTGCTTTCAGAATCGCTATCAGCATTAGAGATCAGGTCCTCATTTTTTTTCATTTTTTTAGGTTTCGAAGTTTCAATAGTTGACAAAGGTGGACTTGAATTTTTTGAACGATTCCGGAGACGTGTTAATCGCAATTTTTTATGACGTTCCTCGAATCGAGATTTTTCAACATTTTCACTTTTAGCTTGTGAAATTTCACGTTTTTTCTTTTGCAATGCTTTTAAACGACTTTTTGTTGCTTTAGCACGATTACTGATATCTGAGATGGCTTCAGTGCTTTCCGAACAACTCTTTCGATTATTTTTTTTTGATAGTTCATTATTTTTAACTTCTTTTTTAGTTGCAACTTTCACTATCTTTGAAGGTTTTTCTTTCTTCGAAATGTCTTTTGTTTTTAATTGGGAATTCCGTATACTTTTTCTTGCCTTTTTTCCGCTCATACTGCAGTCAGACATGTCATTCATTTGCTCGCTATCATCAGTTCTATCCATCAAACTTTTGATCTTATTATTCGTAGGATTGGAAAATATATCTTCAAGAAAAACACTGCATAGCTTAGTATTGGTATTTGATTTTTGCTGGATTTTTCGTTTTTTCATTACTGGTATATCATTTGGATCGGTTTTAGACCAACAATTTTTACAAACTCTACTACCCGAGTGATGATAACGATACATATCAACACTAGCTTTAATTATTTCATGACATTCATCGCATTCACGACTATTTTCATTGGATTTTGATGTGACAAATGAAGCTAACTTTTTAGATTTTTTCTTTGTTGCGCTGGATTTGTTTTCAGTATTCAATGTTTCTTCTAAACTTCTTAAAGATTTTGATGATGTTGTTTTACGTTTTATAACGTCGGTTTTTATCTGCGAATTGAAAAAAAAAATAATTGATTTTCATAGCGGAAAGTTAAATGTTTTAAATTAAAAATTTTTTTATTATTAATTTATGTATATTGAATAAAAATTTAATGTTTAACCTTTTGTAAATCTGATAAGGAATTATCGTCTTCATCGGTCTCTGGCTGATTTTTGAAGTGTTCATAAATGCGTTTGAGATCATAAAGTACATCCATATTATATCGACAATCCAAACAGATTGAAATATTAGTCATCTCATCCGTGATAAACTAAAAATAATAATCTTAGTTGTTATTTATAAAAATACTGCAATTAAAACAAATTAATTTAAGTAATGGAATCAGGCGTTTCAATCCCCGGACAAAATATCCCGGAACAAAATATCACAATAATTGAAAATTTCTGTTAAAAATCATGTTAATAAATAAGTTTTAATTTAAATATATGTATTATTATTGGTTAAAATAATTAAAAAATCATTATATTGTGCATATAATCAAATTTGTGCATAAAATCATGAGAAAAATTGAGAGAAAATCGTGCACACATAATCTGTGAAAAAAGCGCACAGCACGATAACGTTGGTCTATTTTTGAATAATCACCCACAAAATCCATGAGAAAAGCGCATAGCATCACGATAACAAGCTTATGTGTTGAAATATTTTGTCACGGGGATATTTTGTCGGGGAATTAAAAATCAAGGAACCGTAAATTTAAACATTGCCATGTTGGAAGTACAGAGATCCAATTTATTATTTCAAGTTATGGAGGGGAAATATACATATACCGAAATAGCTTATAGAGCGTCATTGATTATTTCGACTTATAAAGAGTTGAAATTTTGAGTAGAATAATGAAGGTTTTGGGGGCCCCAAGTGGAGGGAAAAAAAATTTTTTTCGAATTTTGGAGATTTTCGTTTTATTGAGGTTCAACCTAAAGAAGTTCTCTATGTATTGAAAATCGAAACTAATCTCGTGAATAGATTACTCACATAGGAATACGGGAGTGATAGTTATCAAAAAATTCATAATTTTCAAATATATGTTCTACAGATATAAAATTTCATAGAATCTCAAGAGAAACAGGTAATTACAGGGATGGCCTCCAAGGTCAACGGATTAAAATATTTTCCTTTTTTAATAATTATATTTTCATACAACAATCGTCTCTTTGGCAGCGGTGAAAAAGTTATTGTAAGATTTCTAAAATTTAATTTTACATGTAGATATATAGTCAACGGACTGAGTATTTTGCATACATTTTATTTTTGCTGATCACATAACCGATGAGTTGTTCTTATTACGGGATCGCGGGAATGTAACAGATTAAAATGAATACATTTTCTAAACACTTGAGATGTGGAAAAGAAATTTAGCTACTCATTTTAAGAGATTTCGTAAAATCAAAATTTAAAATTGTAAATCCAAAAATTATTATTTATTTTTGGAGAAAGCCACGGGAATGTTATAGTGATTGCACATTGAAAGTTACAATGGATATTCGCTAGAATGATGACATGGATAAAAGGTACAGGCTAATCCGATAGAATTTGGAATCTGTGCAAGTCAAAACAATACTCCAATTGAATTTCAAGTCTAGATCTCTAAATACAATTCTATAAAGTGCCCAGCGGAGCGGGCAGGTAACAGCTAGTATTACTATATATATAGTAATATCGATCAAACATACAGCAAATATACATAATTTTTTATAGACCTACTCCGTGTACAAAACTTGGTTAATTTGTAATGATCTAATCAACTACAATGATCGTGTAATTGTAATTTTCGGCTTCAACCAACCTGTATCTGCTGTTCTTGTGTCAATTCTTATGTTAATAATTAAGAAACTTATTACTGATTTAATGTTTACAGACTTTGATACTATTCTATTACTATAATAGCTATAATATACCGTGGAGTGAACATATGGCAATAATTGATCCTCTGTATGTTGATCGTAATCTTAAGATTAGATCTCGAATATTCCTGCATCCGCAATGATTGACATCAAACACTTAGTGCAATTTTATTAGTATCATAAGCATCATAAGAAACTCAACAATAATGGGCTCAAGTAAAATAAATTATCAAGATTTCACTTTAACTTCAGTTATGGATTATTAAATGAACTTTTCTACTATCTGATGTTGTGGGTATTTGTATAGATAAATAAATAAATAAATAAATATAAAGACTTGTACTTACGTCTTCATTAAATATAGAATGTAATTTTTTCTTTGAATTTTCTAATGTATTATCATCATCATTATCACCATCATCGTCATGATCAAGTGAAAAAATTAAGCCTTTTGGACCAACTTCCATACATAAATTACAAACTCCACGCCTTTTTAGAGTTTTTTTAGCTAAGCTCCGTGATGTTTTGTACTTATCAACAAATTTAGAACACTGATCTATTTCATATGCACATTTATGGCATATCTTAGTAGATTGAATGGTCCCTTTTTTTATCTAGAAAATAAAAATTATACTCATATGACTTTCATTTTAGATAATTCATTTTTCAAAATAAAACAAAATAATAGTGAGCTGTGTACTGATCCATTCTAGTATTATAATTTTTCATTTTTGATTGAGTTGTTTTTAACAAAAAAAAAACGACTATTACCATAATCAAGTTCTTCTACTCTTTTTTTTTCAATTTCTAACAAAAAAAAAAAAATTATTAAAAAAACAGCAAAATTCAATCTTATTTGCAATTACTTATATCATTACGGTAAAAATAATAAACAAATAAAATGTACATGCCAAAAATGAATTCTTAAATTTCATATAAATTTCGTAAAGTAGATCACAGAGTTTGATAAAGATTGGCGAAAAAATGGTAAAAAAATAATTTATATTTAGTGTCATGACCTATATATCTATATCCATGGACATAAATAAAAAACAAATATGGTTATATATAATGTTACGGAAACATACACAAATTTAAATACAAGCTTATGTACATATTTATTTACTTAATGGAATGAAGTAAATTATAATCGATATTGCTTAACAAGTATTAGTCTCAAATGAATTAACCTCCAAATTTTGAAACATACAGGTACACAACAAGAAATATCAAAAGACTGGGAAAAATAAAAGTGAAATAATTATATTTAAAAATTCTGAAAATAATAAAATAACTTATATTACCTTTATCGATAAGCATTTTTCAATATTCTCGCGATAATTTTTACCCTCGATATAAATATCAAGAAAAATTCCTTCATCACTTGCACAAATTAAACAATATTGACGCGACATTTTGATTCAATTTAAAATAAATCAATATATAATGTTTCAGTAAATGTATGTTACTAATTTATGAAACATAAATTTACAACTATTGAAACGAAAATCAAGTGTATAAGTGACTAATTATGATAAACACATAAACAAACTAAGAGAAAATATACAATCCGACAAATTGGCGGCAACGTTTATGCATAACAACATGGCGTAGTTTATTATTTCCAAATAAATAACCTGTTGGCATGCATTATATCATTAGAACTGTGGTATAGTCGCTAGGTTGGCTACAATAAAGGGTTGCGGTCAACCAGTCAGTTCGACAACATTACGAATTATCAAAACTCTAGAAAATTTTAAATTCCGCTATATTCAAAGTTTATAAAATACATTAGCTTAAATAGAATACCAGCCGAAAAACAATTTTGTAAATTATAAAACACCGGGTTATCAAATATAAGTAAATATAAATCTTATATTCCTCAAAAGTTAAAATTAATTTGATTTCGAAAAAGGTTCGTTACGACGTATATTCATCCGAATACTCATCTATCCGAATAATGATTTGGCCGAAAATTTGGTTATCCAAAAAGTTGGAGATTTTTCTCAGATGGTCCATCTTTACAAGCATGAAATTTGAGTGTTTTTCATACATTCTTGTAAATTAAAATAAAATTAACTAATTTAAAATTAATTAAAATAATTAATTAAAAAAATTTTCTAATCTAAATATAAAATTATTTACATTTTTCGGCTAAATGAGTGTTCGTCTGTTCATTCATTTTGGCGTACAAATTTTCGTTGTTATGTTTTTTAATTTACTAGAATTCAAATTTACGCGCGCAAACGCGCGTCTGACTATAGACTTTGCATATATTTTCATGCTTATGATATATTCGACCAATCACGTTACGAATAGTTTGATGCCACATACATTTCATCTCAATTTTATTATGGGACTAGAATTGAATTTTGCGCGCGCCTAACTATAGAGTTTGCATATATTTTCATGCTTATGATATATTCGACCAATCACGTTACGAATAGTTTGATGCCACATATATTTCATCTCAATTTTATATTAGGATTGAGACTTAGTGACTTTGAAAGATTCTATTAATATAGCTTTAGTTTTTTTTCTTTATTTAAGATTATATTTTTCGGAATTTTAAAATTTGTAAAATTAATTATTTTAAATTACATTTAATATTTACTTTCTAAGTTCTAGTAATTTATTAATTCGGAATGTTGTCAGTCTGGCTAGTTGACTGCAACCCACAATAAATTCAGCCGGTTTATTTAGGGTAGAAGTATGAAGGACCACCTCATCAGTATTAGTTATTTATGTACCTTGGGCGAGTCACGCGCCAATACGGTCGAGGTGATAAGTATTTTCAGCAGGGATAGTATAAAGCCAAGGCCCGAGGCTTTATACCCCTGCTGCAAATAATTATCGCCGAGACCGTATTTGCGCGTGGCTTGCCCATGGTGCTTAAAAAATTTTTCGTCCTATGGCGGACGTATGCGGGTTTCTACGTGCAGGGGATACTCAATTTATAAATAAATAGCGTACGACGCCATAACCCTCTAATCCTCTAAACAAAAATACATGAAAGTCTTGAAGTTAGTCAAAGGTGCGCTTTTTAATTAAAATGACAGTTGAAACGTAAGCTACTCGGCTGTATAGAGATTGGTGACGGTTGCGTGACATTGCCCTCGACTGTATAAAGTTCTATACAGCCCAGTAGATACTGGCGCGTACGCGTATTATTTACAAATTGAGTGTCGTCTGCGCGTAAAAACCCCCATACGTCCGCCTAGGACGAAAATTAATGAAAAGTGTCCGTTGAAAGGGAACCAATTAAGGTGGCACTATAGTAGCAAGTGGAAGAATTTTAAAAAGAGCGCCAGAAATTATTAGAGTAGGATACTAAATTAAATAAAGAAAGTAAGATTTCCGCTTTATTACAGCGCATTTTTTTAAATTACTACAATATATAGACAAACATGAGTATGGAATAAAATTATAGTGTTTCTAAGTATCCCAATTATTTGTAAATAACAAATAGAAAATAGTATTAAAGTATTACCGAAATTTAGAAAAAAACAATTAAAATTGTAACAAGAAATTCTCAATCATTTAGGCAATCGCGTACTGAAAAAATGTTATAGAGGTTTCATAATTATTATCTAAATGTAGAAGTTACCAAAACGGGTCTAAAAGGCGATCAATAAATATTTATTATTAACAGTACGATATATTAAAATATAAATCAAGAAATAAAAATTTATATTTTGAACCATATAACATAAATTTTTTTTTTAATAAATAGTCATACGTTTAAGAAAGTAATTTGGCGTTTTATCGGTACATTTTGGTTTTCGTTTTAGCTGCGTCATAGCGTTTATTTTCTGATATAGCTAAAAAATGAGCACGCATCACTATATAAACATCGATTATTTTCATAGTTAGTTTTCTTTCATGCTTAAAGCATCCAACTTTTAAGATTTTTGTTTTTAAGTTCGTTAGATATTTGACTTATGGTTTCAATATTTGTTAAAGCTTTGCTTACAGCTCTGGAAAAACACACTTTTGCAATTGCTTATTGGTCAATTCGAACAACTAGTAGCTAGCACACACAATTCCACCATATAAATTCATTTTATTGATTACGTCATTTCTTTGTAATCGTTGACCATCTACTGAATTCATACGAATAGTTTTTAAGCAATCTGAAATTTTACAATTTTTTGCATTTTGTGAGTTATATAACCGGCAATATATGATTGCACGGCATCACTGGTTACAGCCTCATTATAATCATGGTCCTCATCTATTGAAGAATCTTTCACTTGCGGTTCAGTACCTTCTAGAATGGCATCAATGTTTTGAAGCCATGATTCCCGCTCTTGATTTCGGAGGACGTATAAGTGAAAATGTAGATGTCAATCAATAAACTTGAGCGAACATTTTTGGATCAGGGTGATCATTCCCTTCACACGAATGTCACATTATAGAAAAAAATCTCTAAAATGAAAGATCAATAATTGTGTAATAGACATAATGATAAATACCGTCAATAATAGTTATATTATGTTTATTTGTGTACTATTACCTCTAAAGGATCCTGTAATAACGTAGCTATCATCAAATATTTACATTCACATTCGTTTTTAAGCATGTCCAATATTTCAAGTGTAACTCGTAACGTTACTTTCAAACCAATTGAAGTACTTTTTGACACAGGTATTTTCTTTTCAAGATTTTCCCAATTTTAAAAAAATTGCAGAAATTCTAAAATTGCCTGCCAAAATTTGTGATTTGGATAAGTTTTAAAGCTTTTAATCAGTCAATCAATTATTAATTGTATAAATTTGTTAGTCTATAAGTATACTTATTGCCAATATTACATGCAAAAAAAGTAAATAAATTATATGCAAAGGAGACCATAAACTCAACCACACCAAAAAAAAAAACAAATTTATTTAAAAATACTCTCCACCGAAGAAATTAACAAAAAAAATTTATTTAATGAAGCCAAAAACATAGAATAATCGTTAGGCATTGAGTACCTGACAGTTTTTGTATTGAACAAATTTTCATGGCAGTTGAGTTATAACTTTCTCAAGTTTCAATTTATCAATGAAACTTACAACGTTTAAAATTTCAATCATTGTGTTTTATCAAATAACTTTCTAAAATAGTTGAAGTTGAATTATATTTCTGTAAACGATGACGTAAAATTCTACAAGATTTACATCTTGGATTCGCTTGATTTCTCTTATAGGAATCATCACCAACAAGTACACCCTTACAAACTTTTGAAAACCTAAAATTTAATGTAATTATTGAAAAGTTAGTTGTAATCTTATTTGTCGTAGCAATTAATTCCTTTATTACTGCAAAAAACAATCTTACTTGTTATTGTCAATTTGAGTTCCAACGCATATTGGCCATCTTTCTACTGATTTTAAGTAATCGTAGATACTGTTGAAAGAACTGATATTGTCATTTATATTCAACTCTTCATTGGTGGAAAAAATAACCTTAAATATTTTTTCAATTAATTATTATTATAAAAACAATGACTATCACATTTAGGTTCCATATACTTACAGTAATAGATAAATCCTTGTTTACTTGTAGACGATTTGAAATTTGCATAGTTGTTGGATTTATCTGCACAAATTCCAGCCCTTTTACTTTTTCAAAATACATCCAGCTTTGCGGCAGCGGTGAAGATTTTATGTTTTCCAAAAATTTCTCTGCTGATAAAGAATTTACATCAGATTCTTTATCATTCTGTACATCGTCGTGAGTTTCTTGATTCAACTGTGGTATATCTAAATCATGTTCAGTTTGTTGAATGACACGAATTAAATTATTAGCAACTCTCTGATCAAGTAACAATTCTTGTTGCTCATGTTGATCTTGATGCTCTTATGTTAGGTGATCCCGTTTACTTTCTGATTGATTTGGATTAGAATGCACGTTTTGTGATTTATTGACGACACTTGTTTGGAGTTCATGTGCTAGTACAGAGATAAACTGATGCTCAATTGTTGGTAGAGCTTCTTCTCGTAGTGTTTTCTTGCCTGTAGGAAGAATTATAATCTCTCCTTTAATATTGAACGTTTCGTACATCTTGATATCCTTCTCTTTAAAATGTAGGTGACAAATATAATCAGTTTTTTTCATTGTAGTGCCCAAAGCCATATTCCATTTTTTTAATTTTGCCGGCGTCTATAAGTTAAAATTAAAAAAATAATAATCGGTTGACTTATCTAGGTCATTATGAAAGTTATTATCTGTTAATTGAGAAAATAATAAGATACTTAATTTATTAGATATTTGCAGTTTTTGTAATTTTTATCGTTCATCTATAATAATGACAAAAAAATTTTACACAACAGCACTTTTTTCATCAAGTGTTTTGGATAACAACTTTTTCAATAAATTTTTTTAACAACTATTATAAAAAATACAAAACTGTTATATGTTAACTTCAGTTACTTAAAATAGTTAATAAAAATTGATTATACATACTGTTGGTTGAAAAAAAGATAGAGGTTGAGACGTATCAATTCCTTTACTTTTTAATTTTCGCCCACTTGGACAACTTTTCACATAACAAAGTTTTCCCATTGCTTCTATGTTTTTTCTTTTTGCATTAACAACAATAAAATCATCAAAATAACAAAAGATGTATTAATAAAATTTCATAAAAAACAAACCACTATATGTAGTTATTTCTGGAATTTCATGGGTTATTTATTTACTAAATTACAGTTGACTACGTAAATAATTGAGATTTTAAATACTGCCTATTTCTTAACTACAGAAGTCAAAAAAAATATTAAATTTTCAACCCAGCATACTTCACTCTGTTTATAACTGCTAAATTCATATCATTTCCAGTTCCTACACTAGCACTATTTCGGTGAGTGTTCGAACAATAATTTGCTGTTTACAAATGGACACTTTTTCAACACGGTTCTCCGGTTCTCCTTACTTCTACCCTCTATATCCCCCATACAAGGTCTACCCACCATAGTTTTTTTTTTTTTCTTTTAAAAATAATAAAAGGATCATACATTATGTCTCCATCTAGTGTAAGAAACTTCATTTGCAAGAAAATTTCGCAATTTTAATCCATTGAATTACAAATACCCAACATTTGTAATAAATCAAGCGCCCGATTTCAAATTTGTATACACACTCAATTTAACTTTATTATTGATTTTTTTAAATAATATAATAACTAATACCACTACATTTTATATTTTATGTACTAAACCAAATAAATCGTTGTGACGTGTACACAAAAAAATGTAAAAATTTATATAGTTTTCATCAAGAAAAAAAAATAAACTGATGTTAACGAAAAACATTGTAATCAATTCGACAAAATAAAAAACACGAACATGACTTACACATAATTGCAATCCTTATAATTAAAAATTAATTGAGTGGTTTTTTGTGATTGGACATTTAAAACTCAAGAAAAAAAATTAAAAAGAAAACAATCTATGAAAAATAATAGGAAAATTATGAAAATGTTAAATGTAGCAGATACGAATTTAAATTAAATCAATCATAAATAAATAACTTAATGATTTTAAAATGATAATTAAAAAAAATGCACGCACTGATTTTTTAAGTTTGTTAATAATTACTTGATTATTTTTCATTTGATATTTTTTTTAATTGTAAAAATCAATTGTCTATTGTACACAACTATATAATAGAACATATCGTTCATTTTACTATTTTACCTCCATGAATCCATGATTTGTATTCTCCCACCACTAGTTAAGAGTAACAAACTCAATCTCCATATAGTCGGATCATAGTTTACACACGTGTTTTTGAATTTAACAACGTGGTTTTCACGCAAGTATAAATAAAATATCATAAATAAATTTAATTTAAAAAATTAGCAAAATGAACATCGATACAAGTGATAGTGATGGTAGCGGAGATGATTGGGATGAATTAAAAGAAGACGAATTAATAAATATTTCTTGTTTATTTTGCAAAGATGAGTTTCAAGGTTATAACGATGCTTTGAATCACCTCAAGTTACAACATCTATTTGATATGCCAAAATTAATAAAGGATTATCAGTTAGATGATTATTCTTTTAGAAAATTTATTAACTTTGTCAGACAGCATAAATTAACGCCAAATGATATTGGGTCAATTAAATGTGATACATGGGAAAATGATAAATATCTAACACCCATTATTCCAGATGATGCTTGGTTGATGTTCGGTAAGTTCTACTTGCTTTTTTTAGTGTTTACACTCAGTCGGATTTTATTTTCGTATTTAAATTATTTTTATCGTTTTTGTGTGTTTAATTTTAATTCTGTAAAAAGCTTTGGAATTTTTTTCTTTAATTAACCAATTTAAAAAACTTTCTATTGCCAAAAATCATTAAAGTTAAAATAAGCTCAAAGTTTAGATAATAATAATAACATCATATTTGTAGTGAATATATAATTTTATTATTCTAAAAAAATGTTAAAATCGGTGTTGGGCAAAAATAGCATTTATTTTGAGGATATTACTATAATTTGCTTCTTTTACATGCTTTATGCACGAAGCGCGTAGGAATGTTCTAGTAAGGCCTGAAAATCAAGATTTCAACGTTTTGTTTTAATTTAAGAATCATTTTTTTCCAATTATTAACTTTACAAAAAAAATTACTATCATTTTATTTTAATAATTAAATTTAATAAAGCTATCTATTTTTTCTTCTTACTGCTAACTTCTTTAAAGATAAGATATTTTATTTCCTAACTATTGATTATTTAAAAGAAAATTATTTATATTTTTAACTTACCGCTGTGAAATTCAATAATTTTCGAAAATTGGAAAGTTACTAATTATATGATTAAGTTGATTGTATAATATATATGATGAAATTGAATTAACCCTGGGTCTAGTTTTTTATTATTGGTATTCTTACTATCTAACAGACAATTAAAAATTAATCGAGCGAATTGTTAGACGATGATAACAGATCTTCCAGGTAGCAAGAGTTTCAGCTAACTAAATTGATATTCAACTTTTGTTTGACTTTAAATGTAAAAAAATGCATTAAATTTTCACATCCAAATAATAAAACTAATATCACTATTCGACATCAAAGAGCTAAAAATTTTTTAGTACAACATTATTGAGCTCAAATGCACTTTAATTAGACATTACACATTAGTTTTTCTTTATTGTCATTCGTTAAAAAGGACTTATTCAACATGTAGATGATCCTAAGATAATAATAAAATATCTTAAATTAAAAGTATCTACAAATGTAATTTGTTTAAAATTTTGTGATTAATTGCAAAATAATTTTGCTTTGATTTTTTAAAAATAGTATGCTCAAAATAATTAAATTTATCTAATAACTTCTGTAATTGTATTTTAAAAATTTAACTTTCTCATCTTTTACTTTTTATGCAAGGATTGATCAAATGAAATATTTTTTCTCAGGAGCATATGTTTCGAATTATTTTGTGAGGAATAAGAAATGCATGTTATCCTTAGTAATGATTTATACAATATTTACTTTGAATGAAATATTAATTATAGTTATAACTAAATTTCTTGCGTAATCTATGTAGTATAAAAATGATAATCCGCATGTTAAATCAGTGCAGATATTTTATTTATGTTGTGGAGTAAAAAACATTAAAGTTTGTTGATTATTAATAAAAGATTGACTTCAGATATTGAAGAATTGGATGACAACTTGATCGCAAATCACCGTTCAATCGAAGTAATCGAAGAAGTTAATGAACCTCACACACCAACAAACAATGAAAGATTAAATTCTTACCCCGTAAATGCTGAAAATGGCTGTGTTACATTATCAGAACAGCATTTTGTCGAGTTACAAAAAACAATTAAGGAATTGAAATTACAATTAAAACAACGTGAAGCAGCCTATTTTTGTGCTAAAGAGGTATGGATATTTTTATAATGTAATTTATTATTTCCAAGTTTCGTTTCCTGTTTTACTTAACTCTTCTTTAATCGCACAATGAACAAAAGTTTTTTGTATAATAATAATAATAATAATAATAATATTATTATAAATAAATTCCAAAAAATTAGATTAAAATTATACTTCCATTAGCTTAATTTCTTGAAATATTTTTAATTTGGAAATAAGTACAAATAGCAACCAAATTTAACTTTTGCCATACTTTATTCAGCTGATATTAACTTTGTTGAATCCGTCTTCTACTTTAGGTTTAAAGTTACTCACCATTTAGATAGCAAAAATTCGAAAAATTTTGCAAATTAAGAAGAGTTCAAGTACTCAAAAATTGATCAACTAGCTATATTCATAGTAAAATATAATTTTTTTGTGTTTCAGCAAATTGAAGAAATGCAAAAAAAAGTACAAAATCTAATTATTGAAGATGATGTAGATATACCTAAAAGATTATTGAATAGTACAGGTGTGCTTAACGACGACGGCTATTTCAATACTTACAGCCATTTTGCTATTCATCACGAAATGTTAACGGTAATCTAATATTTATATAAAAGTGGTTTTATGTTACAAGCATTATTACTCCGTCACTAAGCCCCACAGCCTCATGGGGTTTTTATGGTGTGGTAGCCCTCCCTTTTCCATCTCTTAAAAAGTTTGTAGCTTAGAGCTGCAGGGATTGGTTTTGGAGATATGGGGATTATGGTTGTGGACATTCCCTGATTAAGAAAAGGAATTTCAAATGATTCAAAATGATTTGAAAAGATTGAAAAATATTTAATTTGAATATTATATAGATATATATTTTGCATTGAGGCGATATTTCTAAATCCATCTCTTAATCAGGATTCAGTAAGTCGGATCCAGCGGTTTTGCTGGGATATTTCAGAATTTTTTGTAATAATCTATCACGACATACACTGAGCTATTATAGTATTCTAGAACGTGCCTAAATGCTCTAAAATATTTAGTCTCTTTCAGAACTTGTTTATTTAAATAACCCCCTCTTACTTAAATGATGTATCAATGTTATACTAAAACGTTTCAGAATAATATTTTAATAATCAAGCTTTAATGTTATTTAAAATACATTTACAATATTATTTTTTTTTTCTTATTAATTATTTAGGATACAGTGAGAACAGAAAGTTATCGTGATGCACTTTTAACCAATTCTCATTTGTTTAATAATTGTACGATGCTGGATGTCGGTTGCGGTACTGGTATTTTGTCAATGTTTGCTGCCAAATCAGGATGTAAAAAAATCATAAGTGTGGACCAATCTGATGTTATTTATCATGCGATGGATATCGTCAGGTACTACTATAAAATGAGTTGTTCACAATAATTTACCAAATGAAATTTTTGAAAACAATCAAATTAAAAATTTTTATAAATTTAGTTTATTATAAAATCGTCCCCGGCATTAACATTAAATCACTAAAATTTTTAATATTTTCAGAGAAAATAACTTGAATGATGTAATTGAATTGAAAAAGGGACGATTAGAAGATATTGATCTTGGAATTGATAAAGTTGATGCAATTGTATCAGAATGGATGGGATACTTTTTACTATTTGAAGGAATGTTGGATACAGTGATTTACGCCCGTGATCATCATTTAAAAGCTGGCGGAAAATTGTTACCTAATCGTTGCACTCTTAGTGTAGTGGGTAGTGGTGATACGAGTACGTTAAAAATTCATTATTATTAGCTTATCTTTTGTTAATTCTTAATTAATACTTATAATAAATATAAAAAATGAATTTTATTTTCAGAACGTTACATCGACCTTGTAGATTACTGGTCGAATGTTTATGGATTTAAAATGAGTTGTATGAAAGCCAAAGTTGTCAAGGAACCAAGTATCGAAATTTCTAATGTCAAAGATATCGTTACAAACGTATCGCTGATTCAAAATTTCGATCTTTATACAGTTGATACGAATTGCGTGAATTTTACTGCGCCTTTTGAGTTTAATATTAAAAAAACTGGCTCACTTACTGCTATTATTGGATATTTTGATGTTTTCTTCGATCTTGACAATCCAGTCAAGTTTAGTACGGGACCACATAGTCAGCCTACTCATTGGAAACAAACAGTCTTTTCCCTCAGTGAACCAATCAGCATTACCGAAGGTATTTGTTATTTCTAAGAAATCTTTTATTTTTATTTCTCTGTTCCTTATAATTATCAATTAATATCTGCGGTGATATTTTTTAATGAGTTTTCATCAGTAGAAAATTTATTACCAATAAGATTTGTGTAAATCGAAAATTTCACTTGACAGTTGTAACGTGGTAAATTTTTATTCGACGCCCAATACTTAGGGTATTATAGCCTTCCAGGCTTGAATCCAACGTTGTGAATGTTATGTGTGAATGAATGAAAATTGTAATGCTGTTATTACATAGTGTGATTGCCGATGTATGAATGCGAGTGTGAGAAATGAAATTGAGGTAACGACGTTTTTTTTTTTTTGTTTTGAATTTTGTTAAAATCAAGCGAAATTTTAAGTTACGACGTTTTAATTTTTGTTAAAAATTAATATCGACCGCCGACGTATATTTTGTTAAATAAATTGTTATTTTTTTTTTTAATTCTTCTGAATTTATTTCGAGTAATTTAAAGAATTACGTTTATTTTGCTGTCCTTTTTTTTAATGACGGGTATTCCAGCATGGCCCGCCGCCCTGAGGAAGAGGTAAGAGCTCGCCGAAGTCGAAGTAGTAATTAATTGGAGATCATTCTCCTGGCGCCCTTTTTAATAATCATTCTTTTTTTAAGTAAGCCAAAAATTTCAATATAAACGGTGAGCCTGGCTTGGTAAATCCCCGGGTCAGGCATAACCCCGTTATACAGTATCTATTATATTAATATAAAATATATCTGACTAACTAAAATTGAAACCTGTGTAATCTTTTTTTTTTTTTTAGGTGAAATAATCAATGGGAAACTGATTTGTCAACGACATCCAAAAGATAATCGTGCATTAATAATTACTATTGTAATTAAAAATCACAGTCAAGTTTACTATCTTGATTAGTAATAGTATACAACTATATGATTCGCAATGAAGATTAGTATTGAACAATTGATGATGATTTTACAATTAATAATTATTAAAATTAGGTACATAATAAATTCTTGAAAAACAATGGCAGAAGCTATATAATGAGACAAAAAATGAGGCATGATTTTTTCAGATTACACTACAACAAAGTTCGCTTCTTGAGCTATATTATATTGTTCCAGTAGTAACACCAAACTATCATGTCGACATTCTGCCAAACATAAAATAATTTTAGGCTAATGGTGCAGGGAACTATTAGCGTAAACGAAACTAAACTACCAAAAAGTTTAAATTTTGGTACAAATTCGATGAAAATTATTTTTCTTTTTCTCAGACAATCTCAATTGAAACGAAGGAGAAATTTTACAATATAATTCATATTTTAGTTATTACGCATTATTGTTACTGAGCTTCCTTTTTGACAATCGATATTCTAGGTTATTATTGAATATTCTAATGTAATAATTAAAATAGTATAAATTTTTCGCTCATTTGAGCTTCAGCACAATTTCTCTAGCATTGTAAATTTTATGCTATCTAATATAAAATAGTTGTATTTTAAATAAAATAGGTTTAAATTGACATATTTTTTAGAATTATATGAATTTACTCGAAAATAAATGACGTAAAATATTAATGTTTGGAAGTACTAAATTTTGGTTTTTAATTGTGTGTGTATGTAATTTATCAATATTTACAACTCGATATTGATGTTCTTCATCATTTTCTGATTCTCCTCACAAGTTCCTTAAAAAGAAGGTACCGAAATTTGATTGTTCCTTTCACTGTTTTCTAATTTTTTAAGACTGTTTTCCTTAAAAAAAAAAAAAAAAAAAAAAAAAAAAAAAAAAATTAGGAAGACGGTTAATCCTGAAGGCCATCCCTGCAACTTTCCGCTAATTCTATAATTAGGCGCTTAATAATTAGGCCTCAGGGAACTGGGGTAGGAGTACTATCTCCGAGGGTACACCCGTTCCTAGTTATAACAAACCGCTCCACTCCGTACGATGCGCTGGTAAATCAAAAAGTATGAGTAATTTACAGGAAACAAACAAGAATAAAAACGGGCTTCATGCCCAACAAGCAGCGATTGAAGCAAGCGCTGAAATAAAGAGAACGCAAGCGTTGGAGCGCCTTGAAAAGCTGACCATTGAGCTGCAAGAGTTGGTCCAAACTAAGGTCAATATGAGCAGGTTCGTTCAACGGTAGATAAGATCAACAAGACCAGAAGTGGTGATTTGTTGATTACGATCCCGAGGAAGAGCACTGACAAAGGCCAAGCCCTCCAAAAGACGATCGCTGACATCCTTAAGGAGGAGGCCAAAGTAATCTGCAAAGGACCACAGGAGACCATCGAGATCCGAAATGTCGTTGACGACACGACGAAAGAGCATATTCAGACCGCTCTAAAGAGGGAAGCTGGAGAAAGTTGTGAAATCCCTCTAGAGGCAATCAAGATCCGTAAGCCTTTAGGGTACGCAGACAGCCACAGTGTCACTGACAGCAGCTGCAGCACAAAAGTTACTGGAGGGAAACTGCAAAATAAGGATCGGCTGGGTCAATTGCCGAATGAGAGCAACGAAGAGACCCATACAATGCTTCAAATGCTGGCACTTTGGGCACTTCGGATCTCAGTGCAAAAGCGGAGTCGACCGGTCTAAGCACTGTATAAAGTGCGGAAAAGAAGGACACAAAATTGCTGATTGTAAAAATCCAGCTAAATGTGCACTGTGCGTTGAACAGCACGGCGTAGAAAAGGCTGCTCACCATGCAGGCACGAACAGATGCCCCGTCTTCTAAGAAGCGCTCCAGAAGATAACGAAGCCAAGAACATGAAGATATTGCAGCTCAACCTCAATCATTGTGAGGCTGCGCATGACCTGCTCATGCAAACTGTGCGTGAATTAGAGGCAGACGTAGCAGTTATAAGTGAGTCTTATAGACACCTGAGTAATCAACCCTGGGAATCTGACAGCACTAACAAAGCCGTCATCTGGTCCTGCGATAAATGTCCTTTTCAGAGAACAGTCAACAATAAAGAAGCCGGCTTCGTAGCAGCATGGGTAGATGGCCTCCGCTTCTACAGCTGCTATGCACCACCTAGTCTCTCTAATGAACAGTTTGAAGACTTCCTTGATCGGCTAACTGAGCACGAAAGAAAACACTTTCCCGTGGCAATAGCTGGTGACTTCAATTCCTGGGCAGCAGACTAGGGCAGCAAGTTCACTAATACACGTGGAAAAGCATTTCTCGAGGCAATGGCCACACTGGACGTGATCCTTCTTAACACCGGTGACACGCCAACGTATACTAAGGAAGCGACAAACTCAATTGTTGACCTTACATTTGTCAGCAGTTGCTTAGTCCGAAGAGGTTTTTCTTGGAAAGTATTGAACATCTACACAGCCAGTGACCATAGTGCGATACTATGGGAAATATCAACTGGCCAGAATCTAACAAGAGTCAACAGGAACGCCAGCGCGGTTGGGTGGAAAGTTAAATCTCTCGACCTCACTGATTTAGTAGTAGCCCTAGAGTGCGATCCGATCATCGTAGAAACTGCTGAAGAGAAGACCAAGGACCTAATGAGAAGAGTCACCCAGGCTTGCGACTCCAGTATGTCTCGGAAACGTGGCATGAATCCAAGACCTTCGGTGCACTGGTGGAACGATCACATTAGCATTCTACGCTTAGAGTGTCTTAAAAAAAGAAGAAAGTCGCAGCGTGGCTACAGACGACCTAACTCCGCAGAGCTGTTGGCAGAGTATAAAAAGGCCCGTTAAGCACTAAACAGAGCCATTAAAGAAAGCAAAAGACGCTACTGGAAAGAACTGGTCGCAGAAATAGAGAAAGATCCATGGGGCAGACCGTACAAGGTGGTTATGACCCACCTGAAATGCCAGCCAATGCCATCACATACGTGTCCACAGCTCCTAGAGAAGATTGTTACTGCACTGTTTCCTCAACAGCCGGTATTCACCTACAAGTTGGAGCACCTCAACCCTGAAGACATCCCAAGTATCACGTTGGATGAGTTGATAGAGGCAGGCAATCGAGTAGGGAATAATAAGGCACCGGGATTGGACGGAATCCCTAATATTGCCCTGAAATAAATCCTTACGGCAACACCGACATTATTCCTAGACGATTACGATACATGCCTGAAGGAAGGGACTTTTCCCCAGAAGTGGAGACAGCAACGGCTAGTGCTACTTCCGAAGGGGAAAAGCCGCCGGAAGAACCGTCATCCTACCGAACACTCTGCATGTTAGACACGGCCGGCAAGATATTCGAGCGCATAATTCACCAGAGAATAGAGGCTGTAACAGGGTAAATTACCCTTAATCGATAAGTCGCCAGAGATCGATAACTTTTTCGACTAGCATTTTGGCGCATCGATCTTCGGGCCTAGAGAGAGAGTAGGAGGGGATATTTTGGGGAGTCATTAAATAGACGAGCCATGCGTTGTGTCGGCAGAAGTAGTGTAGTGCTGAAACGAGAACATCGAGGAGTCCAAGAAGGAAGCCATTAGCAACCAAAGAGTTTCTTCAAACCAATTTACACCAGGTATTGGACTTTGGTAGTGATGAGCCTGGGGGTTTACACCCGGCTCAATTTCCATACTACTTCTCATTTTTTAAATTAATTAATGGTAATTCAGTTTGTTTTGTAATAATAATTAATTATTTTAATAAATTTAATTTGCTAGCTTTGAGAACAATTCCTCCTGGAGATTTTTGCACCCGAGGAATGTTCCAGACCTCTTGGGGTTTGGTCGTGAGTATCTAAATTATTAATTCAGCTGGTTAATAATATTTAACACCTTTGATTGGCATTAATAAATTCATTTTTTATTAATAAATTATTAATATAATTTCTGAACATCGAGAAAACATTCCAATCACGGCTCACGACCAGTCCAGCGTCGGTACCCGAGGTCAAGCTTACTACGCAGAAACGGCGTCCATTTTGAGCGCGCAAATTCCTTAAGAATTTTGTGACGCAGTAAATTTATGAAATAAATACCTGGACAATTTTTATAATTTTTAGAAATTGAATTACCACTTAATTAATTAGTTTTATTGATTTATATTTGATTATTTACTGAAAATTATTTGTATTTATTTGGAACAATTTTATTACCGGAAGCTTAATTATTGAGAAAACTGCGACGCATTTAGAAATTTAACGCCGTGGATAATTTTCTGTATTTTTTTTACACCGAGGCGAATCATTAATTATCCAATCGTCATTCTCAATTTATCAGAAAATAATTATTCCACGTGTTATTAATTATTGAGAATTAATTATTAAATTTCGCCGCAGATAAGACTGATACACCCGCAGTAAAACTTCAGGCACGTAATTTTCATATTGAGTAAAATTATAATTGATTATCTAATTTAATGGCCAAATTCTGCTTGGGGAGTCTTATATTGAAATAATGTCCTGGAAAATTTGTCAATAATTTAATATCATCATTCCGGTAAAATTCTTTGTAAAACTATTTATTCGTGTGGATTAAGTCCGAGTAAAATTTATTTAAATTTGCGAAAAGAATATTCTGAGAATTTGGTAACGCGCAGAAATAAGCTCGTGTTAAAAATGGAGGGAAAAGGAGCGTCGGTTTAAGCCGGAATTTTTAAGAAGTAAATTTATTAATCGTAGAAAATTATTACGAGTTTTATCGCGAGCTAATGACTGATTAATTTTGATAAAAATTAATGTATTAATTTTCGGAGTTTATTTTTGTGGAAATTTTGTAAACCCGGAAATAGAAAAGTAAAGTAGAGTCAGTGTGTGTGTGAGAGTGGGTTATGTGTATGGAGATCGTGTGGGTTAAGACTGTGCGATTGTACGCGTTCTCTACTTGTTGATGAATTGCCGAGTAGAGCAATTCGTGCAGTCCTAGAGCGTGAGGGTCCGGTGGACAGCGCGACGTAGTTAGAAACCACAGTATAGACGCTCCGTATGAGGGTACTGTGGGATTAGGAATTTTTTTAAGACGAGCCCTACTTGTTGATGAATTGCCGAGTAGGATGACTAGGACTTGGTGCGACGTCTTCTGCTTGTTGATGAATTGCCGAGCAGAGGACTAGCATTGAGTGAGGCGACGGTTCTAGCCCGAAATCCTCGAAGGTAGATATAAGTTGTAGTAGCGACTTTCCTGTGGAAAGCCTGAAGTAAGAAGTCGTAGTTGTGAGTGAGATAGTTGTAAGCGAGTTGGAGTGTACGTGCAAGTGCACGCGTTGTTAATTTTATTGTTGAATAAATTTTGGATCCGTTGTTTAAATAAAGATTTAATTATTTACAGATCACCTTCCTCCACTCTCTTTCTCCCTGTAGATTAATAAGCTCAGCTCTGGCATCCGGTTCCAGGAACCGAGAAAATAATCCTGGTGGCACCTTGAATAGTATTAGAGTCATTTATTGTTAATTAAGTTGCATTGTTTAAATTTAATCCAGGGGCCATAAGTGCGGGAAATAAACCACCCGTTACAAGACTGTAGTCGATCCACTCCTGGCAGAGAACCAGTTTGGTTTCCGAAAAAGACGGTCAACTCTGGATGCGATCAAATTGATTGTTGATACAGCCAAGGATGCAATCGCTGGAACGAGATGGAAGAGTGAAGAGAAGAAATACTGCTTGGTGGCTGCTTTGGACATCAAGAATTGATGTGATTTTCGCTAAAAATCTCAATTTCGAAAAAAATGGAGTTACGAGGTTTACACAGAAAGCGGACGATATTCAGTCTTGGTCTTGGTCTCGTTCTTGCGTACTCAGTCTTGGTCTTGGTCTTGGGCTTGCTCAAATAGTCTGCTATTTACTATTTACTTTGTTTTGAAAATTCGTCAAGTCTTCTTATAGGTATAAATTATAAATTATCAACAATAACTATCTATAATTAATTAAGCTTTATTTTATACTAATCAAAGAATTTTACTTTATTCTATTGGGTAGTTCCATGTCAAATCAACCAATAGTTGGAATCGATCCCTTTCGATATGGATGAATTTTGGTCAGAAATTTACTTTTATCATATAACAAAGTTCTGCCAAGGGGAAAAAAAAAAAATTTTTTTTTTCAAAAGATATGCAATTCAAAATTTCGCGATTCTTCCAGTTTTTCAATTTTGTTTTTGTAATATTTGGAACGCTATTATACATACAGGAATGGCCTTTCATTTGTTTAAAAGGGGACACTTAGGGCTATTGAAAAAAAAATTTTTGAAAAATGTTAAATTTGTCATTTACATAATAAGAATTCGGTTTTGGTCTTGGTCTTGCTAGTGTGTGTATGATCTTGGTCTTGGTCTTGGTCTTGCAAAATCGCAAGACCAAGACCATTTTGCTCATCACTACAAGCATAAAACCGAGGCAGTGCTTATCACTAGTAGAAAAACGGTAGAAACCATCAAGTTGAGAGTCGGAGAACAAGAAATAACATCACAACCATTTATCCGTTATCTGGGAGTGATGCTGGATGCCCGACTCAACTTCAAGCAGCAGGTGGAACACGTCAGTGCCAAAGCGTCAGTAGTGAGGGCTAGTCTCGCACGACTGATGCCTAACATCGGAGACCCAATGTAGAGCAGGAGGCTACTATTATCATCAGTAGTCACATCAGTGCTCACTTACGGAATATCTATTTCGGCTGATGCACTGGAGACCTAAGAATCATGGAGAAAAGCTGGACCAGTATATCGATTGAGTGCCCTACGAGTAGCTAGTGCCTTCCGCACTATATCAGAAGAAGCAGTGTGCGTCATTACTGGAACCCTACCTCTTAGAGTTCTAGCAGAGGAAAGACGGGCCCTTTACCAACGAAAAAGGTCAACTGCACTGAGCCCTGAAGAACTTAGAATTGAAGAACGGCAGAATAGCATAGGCCGATGGCAATTACAATGGGATGCTGCAGAGAAGGGTAGGTGGACGCACCGTCTAATACCTCGGATCGACATTTGGCTTAACCGGAATCACGGCGAGGTCAATTACTATCTTACGCAGATGTTGTCGGGACACGGATGTTTTCGAAAGTATCTACACCGCTTTAAGCACGATGACTCTTCGGAGTGCCCGTCCTGCCCAGGAGTTGCTGAAGATGCGGAGCACGTCTTCTTTGTATCTCCTCGTTTCGATCCACAGCGTGACGAGTTGGAGAGGACCCTGAACCAGAAAATGCAACCAGATTCACTAGTGGAAGCAATGTTGTCATCAGAAGCTGCCTGGAACGCTACCAACACGTTTGCAACAGAAGTCCTCAAAGACTTGCGTTCCACCGAAAGAAGAAGAGCAAATAGCAGAAGATAGAAGGAAGGAAGTTAACACCTTAGCCACCAGAAGGAAGAGCAGTAGCTAGATCCTCCCTTTACGAAGTAATGCCTGACGGCGGTTTCCATGAGGGATTAGAGGAAAGAAGGAAAAGGGGTTTAGGGTTTAGTGGGTAGGGGCATTAGCGTCGAGTTTTAGTATGACGCTGCGTGGAGTCGCCGGATATCCAGGCCAAACATCTATGCCTAGAATCCATAAAAAGGATTCCCTCCCCCTTATAATAAAAAAAAAACATACACACACACATACATACATACATACATACATACAGACATAGTGACAACTTCGCGGGGATAGTCAGGGAAGCTTCCTGTGACCTTCAAACGTCGAGATCTGATGAAAACTCGATTTTTGCAAAACGGGGTGAAAACAATAACTTCCCGATTTTTTAAAATCTTCGATTTTCTTAGCGGGAAGTTGAAAATTGATTCAATCTATTATAATTACTGAGCCACAGCAACGCGTGGCTGGGTCAGCTAGTATTTATGTAATTCCTAAGGTCTATCTTTACAAGCATGGAATGTGAGTGTATTCCATACATGCTCGTAAATTAATTAATCTAGGTTACTCTAGGTATATATTTAGAACTGACTCAAATTCAAAAGATGAAATCTTTGAGTCGTGTTTATTGAAAATGAAATTCTTCTACAATTTCCGCATTTAATATGACCTAAAGTAAAGGCCAGCCACGATTCGAAATAAAATTTTTATTTGTGTTTGGAAACAGTAGACATTGAAAATATAGTTTAACGCACTCGATGCCATATTTTAAAGGAGATGACGTCATTTTGAAAAATACAGTATTTTAATACTACTATGTAACTAATGAAGGAAAAATTGAAATTCTAACTGCAAACTCATGCAGATTTTGCCCCAGCAAATTGGGTGAAGGTTTAAGATCTGTATATTCGTGACTTTTATCGAGAATCACATTGGATAATTTATAAAATACACTACACTAGCTCTGATAATACAACAGTTAAGCTCTAAAAATGCAACACAAAAACATTCTTACCAAAAATATTATTTAATACAGATCCTGAGCACTGCAAAAATATATTCTTCACCTGAACCAAACATCTTTTTGACTACACCATAAACGTTGACTGTGGTTTGTCGATTGACGATGCTGAAATGTTTGATGCGTAGAATCAAAGAAATCAGAATAAGAATAAACTTTTAACAAAAGACACTACTCCGAATGAAATAGCTAACTTGCTAGAGGCAACGAGCGTGGTAATTACAATCTATGGCTTATGAAATCTATGAATATTTCACTATGATCAGATTAAGTTTAATCCCAAGATTTGAAGCTGCGTCTAATTATTCAATCCACATTCTTGGACTACGAAGGCATTTATTTTTCATATCCAATCTGGTATTTTCACGATGTAATTGTGAGTCGGAATCGTGGTCTAATGAATCCTTTGGAGAAAATGTTCGAGTTTTATGGTTGGGAGACTATCATCGCTACCATCATTATTTCATCAGTGACTTTTTTTGGTAATTCATCAGTCAAACAATCATGGAGTCTCCTTCGAGCTATGTAATTGACACGATTAATTTACTCGGAGATGATCAATTAATTTCCATGATTAACAGTTACTATCATTTATTGAATAATTAAAACTTGCAAGATAAATTTGTAAAACAATATTTAATTAATATAAAACAGTATTCTTAAAACAATTATAGTATCAGTTTCTTTAAATTTTCAACTTATTCACATTTTTTGAGTAATTCTTATAATACTCATGAATAATAAAAATTTTGTAATGATTTTTAACGATGAAAATTAGGATTATCCGTTTGCCAGCCTTTAGCATTGGGGCCAAATTGATAAACAAGTCGACGTCCTAATACAGGCAAAAAGATTTTGCTTTTGTAATAATATCTAAAACATAAAACATTGAATAAAATGAATCATTCTACAAAACTTGGTTTCACCTAAAACTATTGAATAAAAGAAAGAAGTGTTAATTGAGTCCTCTCAAAACTACGTTCTACATAGAAAAAAATATTGTTAAAATGACTATCCAACGTATCTTTGAATGGCGTTTCCTTAAAATAACAATCCAGATTTCTGATTTAAGGATTTATTTGTTTCTCGTAAGCATTACATAGAATAGCTCTTGTAAATATATGTAGTTTCGTTAAAACAGGCAACTGTTTCGTTAACGTAAGAATCTGTATAGTTGAGTCAACTAAATGTTATGCCTAAAATAATGATAGGGGTCGTCAGTTTGACTATCCGCTGTACAGCTATATTGGCTATACAGAATATCTCTAAGAAAAATGAGTATACGGCATATAGTCAGAATAACGATACGTATCCTCATTCTGACGATATTTTTTTCACCGTGTAACATATGTCAAATTCCCATTTGGAAATTTTTTAAAGTAAACAATAAAAATACTATATTATAAAAGAAAATATATTTTTTTCATCAACCCCCTAGCATGAAAATTAGATCATTTATCATAGTATTGTATATTGTTATAATCTGTATTAACAAACCTCATTGCCCGACTCAATTTTTCATACGTCATTTTAGTATTCCCTTTACGTGATCCCCATCGTTTTGCAACTTCATCACTTCTTACAAATCGAAATTTTGCTTGAGAATAATCTTCCCAGCAAATTAAACTTGGACATGTTTCCCGATTTCGTAATAAATCTCTTATGAACTCCCATAGCTTGCCTTGTGTTGGTTCTGAAGACAAAAAAATCATTTGATAAAAATATAATTTGAATTAAAATAAAAAAAAAAATCTGGAAAAGATTCTCAACTTAACCGCCTTAACGGCTTAACGGTTTCAACGTTTTTAAGATCGAGAAACTATATAAATTGAAGACCAATATTTTAATAATATCGTCGTATACAATTTGTTTGGAATTAAAAGCTAAAATTTTGGCTAAATTATTTTTATTTAGATCCAAATCGACTCAAGAAAAATTTTCAATTTTCATGAAAATTAGAAGTTTAAAAAAAAAAAAACTAAGGTAATGCGATAGCTGATCCATAAAAATTGGTCTGTATAAGACGATTGATTCGCCAACAATTTATTATTTATTTGTAATTATCAGTATATCTTCATTTATACCTAATCGAATTCACATCTCTGTTTCTTAAATACAAAGAAATATATATATTTCTTAAATACTAAAAAATATTTCTTAAATACAAAGAAATATTTTTTAAATACTAAGAAATGATGTTTAAGAAATGATTTCTTAAATACAAAGAAATTTTCTTAAATGTTAAGAAATCCTTCTATCAGTAGTGTGTAGACCACGCCTTTTACTATTTTCCCATTCCCAACACTATTTATGAATCTTACATATTTGGATCAAATGTCTTGAGGATCAAACATCCAAATCGAATCGTTACGTATTCCAGAAGAGCATAAGAATGTCAAAAATAATAAGCATAGATTAAAAAATAAGATTGTAATCTAATATCAAAAATTATCAGTTGAATGTGAAACTCGTTACACACTGCGAAATAATTTCATTGTTTACCACTCTTTTTATTTTTTTTTTTTTTAAATTCTATGTTGAAAATAAGAAATTAAAAAATGAAAGAAGAAATATTTATTATAACAATTTTCAAACTTACGATTTTTTTTGGCTTTAAAAATTTTGTATCGTTCGGAATAATTCTTTCGTCGAGTTACATCGATACTGCTGTCAGACTCTGCATCTTGAAGCATACAAAGAATAAAAATCACTAATATCAAATTAGAGTACATAAAATATAAATTTTCTTGAATGATTGAACTATTATATATTACCAGATGAATTTATTAAATCGAAGTGTTTGTCGTTATCACTGTCTTCGATGGACTTTTCGTTATTTGAAATAAACCGTGGATCTAAAATATGATGGAAATATCATTTATGAATAAAATAGTTCCATATCTCAATTATTGAATGATTCAATTTTTCAATAAGAACATAAGTAAGTATCGAGGAGTTATAATTTTTAGATTGAGTTTCAAGAGAAGAATATTCAGACTTAGTGTTGCGAGTTACAATAGATTCCCTTAATTTTAAGGGTGATATGCATGTTCAAACACGGAAATGGAAGTTACAAAATTATAACACCAAAATATGTTACATGCATCGGTTCATTATAATCGCATTAATATTAATATTTGAAAAGGATAAACTTAGTAAATCGTAGATTTTCTGATATTTTCCGTTATTAATATATATACTATATAGTAAATTTTGAGTACGTAAAAATATCATTGAATAGATATAGAGTTTACATGAATATATTCATTCTACCTATAGGTATACTTACGGCTATTGTGATTTTTTTGGGAATGCAATAAATCGTATAATTTATCACCATATGTAGAATCATGCATTTCAAAATCACATTTAGTTAATAATAAAAGATCTCGACCATTAATTGCAAGACTATGTTGAATTGAAGAATAATTCTGTCCTAAATATAATGCAGCATAGATTAACCAATCAATTGTATCTTCTTGACTCCAATCGTCTATTACTTTATTGAACCAGCCATTATTATCGACATAATTGTTGTGATCATCTAAATCTAAAATAATAAATAAATGAATTACAATTTTTTTTTTCTTTTACAAGCATTCTTTTATTATTTTTAGAATAAATTTATTTTTTACCTAATATAAATTTCTTTCTGGCCATTTTGTACTTTCGATGGTAATTTAAATCTTTATTATTTTTATCCATATCTAAAATACTATGATCATCATCATAAATTAATGTCGTCGTATTCATGATTAATTAATCTGAAAAAAAAAAAAAAATAAATAAATTGGATACAAATAATACCCAGTATATAATGCAATAGCACTTCTACTAACGTGACGATTTGTATGCTTCAATTTTATGAATTTATTCATGATTTAGATTTTACACCAGAGTTTATTTTTGTTTTGCATTATGTATTTTACTATTTTAATACATCAATTAAGGATGGTTCGCTAAATAAATCTCAGTGCTTTTCGAAATTTTTGAAAAAGTCCAAAATTTCAATCTTTGACTAAAAAGAAAATATTTATATTCTTGGACTGAAATAATGTAACTTCTAGGGACAGAAAAAACCTAAGGTTGTTTGTCAGAAAATCAATTCGTGCAACCACAAATTTTTGTTTAAGAAAAAAATTCATATGACCAGAGTCTCAGGCACTTTCTTATCCGGATATGTTGATATGTACTAGGCAATTGTAGCTAAAGTGAAGGATAAGGAAAAATTTTACAAATGATTGACAGTGATTCACGATTAATCGTCACGAGTTATGAACGTATCGTTGATAGCTTGACTTCTCCAGGCATCTCACTACATTTTTGACTAAAATGTGTTTATAAACAAATGTCGAAATTCTCGATGATCTAAAATATCGTCGTTTCACGATTATTTTTACGCCTCAAAGACTTGATAGCCGTATTAAGGACGAGCTATATTGGTCTTTAAAACTTTGATTTATAACAGCTTTTAAGGTTTGATTCATCAATAACATCACAGATAAATTTGGAAGAGAATTGAAATCTGTTCATAATCAATCATAATGGCTAAAAATCAAAGGAATCCCTGATTAAAAAAAAAAAAAAAAAAAAAACGAAGTAAAAGGTATTGGAAATAGTAAATTTTCAATTCTTTTCAATGCATCCAGAATAATCATTGAAGTCATTAATATCATAAAATTTGAATTTCTTCCTTTCATAAATAATAGATACTTTTAAGTTATTTATCTATTTATTTTTTTTATATCTTCGCTATACTTCAGCTGACATTATATATACTGCTTAATAATTGATTTTAAAATTGATTTCAACCTTTTAAAACTTTTCCAAAATATCAAATAATTCATGCGTCAACCAAAAAAATAAAAAAAAATTTAATTTCCCACAGGCAATACAGGCAATTATATCATAGACTTCGATTTAGGTAGAGACTATTATGGTATAGTTTTCACATGGCTGAGTTCTCAATAGGTAGAGTTTTTGAGCGGTAGATTTTGTAATTCGATAAAAATTCTGATTGGTTGATGATTTTGGTACCGTTAGACATGTAACTGGTATATTTATTATTGATAGAGGTGTTTACTGATAGATGTGTTTATGGTTGAGTTGTCAATGGGGTAGAATAGTACCTGGTAGATTCATTAACCTGCCAACGTATTATCATCAGTCTTCAGGTCAACTTTTGGATTTTTAAAACTTAGGTAAAATTCAAATAATATTATAGATATAAAATTTATCGAGTTTGAATTGTAAAAATATAAATTCCATTAACGATAATTCAAAGTTGGAAATAATTAATAACTTGTAAATAAATACAATTTTTATAGTTTATTCATACCTTGAAATAGATTTTCTCACTCCACAAAAAACTATTTTATTCACTGAATTTTTATTGATGAATAGATGAAGAAAACATTTAAAAATTAATTTCATCTACATTAATTTGAAAAATTATAACTATTAGACCATTGAATCTTAAAAAAAAAATTTAAGAAGAAATAAGAAACAAAAAAAAATTACACAAAAATAAACAGCCGCAAAGATAGAAGAGTTAAAAATTGTGCGAACATACGAAAGCTGTTTCGCAAAATGAAGGAAAATATAAACGAAATTGCATTGAATACGACGCAATCAAAGATATATCTATGTATATGTATTTTTACATATGTGTAAACGTGTGAGTCCACTACATACGTTTTGCCGTGTATTTTATCGGGTTTACGTCATACGTCAGTCTTACGTTTACCTTGAATTCATCACCACAACTAAAATGAATATATGTACACAGCTATAAGACAGTTTAATCAAAATGGGATTTCCCGCAACACTATATTGCTAAACACAAGACTTAAATGACGCATCAATTATCATAACCGCATTCTTATTTTTTTTATCGCGTCAACATTTTTATCAACGAATTTGCTTGTATATAAATAAAGTTTGGATTAAACTTACAAACTAGCTGTTTATACTTACGGTTTAATAGGGTAATTCGAAAAGCAATTTTTTTTTTATTAACTTCCCGCTAAAAATCTCAGATTTTCAAAAATCGGGAAGTTATTGTTTTCACCCCGTTTTACAAAAATCGAGTTTTCATCAGATCTCGACGTTTGAAGGTCACAGGAAGCTTCCCTGACTATTTTTACGATGATGTCCGTACGTCTGTATGTATGTATGTATGTATGTGTGTGTGTGTGTGTTTTTTTTTCCTTTAGGGGGGGGGGAATCCTTTTTACGGATTCTAGGCATACATGTTGGCCCGGATATGTGGCGACTCGACACAGCGTCATACTAAAACTTGACGCTGACGCCCCTAACCACTAAACCCTAAACCCCTTTCTCTTCTATCCTCTGATCCCCATGGTACCGCCGTAAGGCATTTCTTCACGGGGGGAGGAATTAGCTGCCGCTCTTCCTTCTGGGGGCTAAGATGTTATCTTCCTTCTAGATTCTGTCTTTTGCTCTTTTCCTCTCAACAGATCGCAACTCAATAAGCACTTATGTAGCAAAAATGCTTGTGGCGTTCCAGGCAGCTTCTGACGACAACATTGCCTCCACGGAAAAGAAAATGCGGTAAATCCAACTACACTTGGAGTAGCATTTACCACAGGATGGACTAAAGTATATATACGCTATAGTGTGTTTACGGATGATTTTCATGTGTTTCTGTGACAACTCCAAGTGATGTTGGATTTACCGCACGTTTTT
>CAJNRD030001116.1:6535128-6560872 GCA_905319865.3 Cotesia congregata
TTTAACTTATTGTGACTTTTTTTCGGAACTTATATAAGAAAATTCAGATCCAGAAAAAACATGAAAGAAGAAAAGTTTAACAATAAAAAAATATTACAAGAAGAAAAAAAATTAATGGCTCAAGTCAAGGAATGATAAAAAAAATCAAGAAAGAACAATAGATTTAATTGAATAATTTGCGTTGATTAATTGTTTAACTGATAAAAAATTTTTTATAAGTTAATTAAAAATTAAAGTAATTCCTTCTTTTGTAAATACGATTGTCTAAAATTGATAAATATATCAAATTTGATCAACTTTGCTGATTTTTTAACTGTCTCAAAAATAGGGTCCTGTGGTTTGAGACACTGGGGACATGTGACTTTAAAGTGTCTCATAAATAGGGTTATGTAGGTTCCCCAAAAAAACCATAATTTAATTAATTTTTGACCAAAAAAACTATAAAAACAATATGAATATTGATTTAATGATCATCAAATTATCGTATAATGCGATTAAAAGTGTATTTTTTTCTTAAATGGATTAATTACTCGCAGGAATGTTCAACCTACCTTGAAAAGTGTCTCATAATAGGGACTTTTACCTTATGACTTATATGACTTTTATACCGCTTGATCAATTGAAACGTAGTTGCGACATCCGCAAAGGCACTCTTGCCCTCTAATTTTATGGAAACTGAACTCTAAGCTTGAGAAAATTCAAAACTGATATTTTAAAAAAAATACATTTTTAGAATAATTTGTAAACTACTGTTCCGGTTGATTTCAAAATTTAATTAGCTATTAACTTTGAGAAACCACATTGAATGCGGTATGAAATACATGAAAATCGGTTGATTCGTACGGGGAATATCGTAAAAAATTTTTTAAAAACTATTTTTTTTAAATAACTCTGACGATTCAGTCTGATTGATATTATTTCGAGCATGTTTTTTTTTTACTACTTCTTGTTGTACCTAAATATGTACACTGAAAAAAAAATTGACTCGAATCAAGAGAAAAATTCTTGAACCAAGAAAATAATTTTGAGGAGTTTCATTGTCTTGAATCAAGACGAAAAATTTTTGAATCAAGTAAAATTTACTTAAACCTAGAAAAATTCTTCATCTTAGGAATTTTTCTACTCAAATCAAGAAGATGAAGTTAAAACATTTTAGCGATTAATAAACGAAATCACTCGCGATCTCGACTTCGTCTCCTCATCGAATCGAATAAAATCGATGTTATCCTTGCCGCTCCTAAAACGGAAAAGAATACAAGAAACATCCCGAATATTTCTGATTTAAAAAAAAAAAAAAAAAAAAAAAAAAAAAAACACTTAAAAAGATTCAATCTATGCAAAGAGTATATCTAAATATATATCTAAATAGAAGTAAAAATCGAATATTTTTCAATCATTTCAAATTATTTTTATCATTTTTAATGTTTTTTCTCTAACCAGGGATTATTCGAACGCTTCCGCGAGTACGGACTTATCATCAACGGACCTAAATTTGTCTCCCAGGTAAAATTTCTTACCATGACGATTAGAGTGTTTCAAAAAAACACACTATTTTTTTTTTGAAGAACATTAAAAATTCTTCGGAGTATCTAATCCCTAATCAAAGACATTGTGAAAATCTCAGCCTTTAATATTAATGTATAGAGGTGACTGTACTTAATTTTTTATTTTCATTTAAATAACATGGAAAAAATTTTTTTTTACTTTTGAATTTTGCTAGTCGACAACGAAGCATTTTATAGCTATGATCGATACATATTCTTGTAGAAAATTTAACGATCTACAAAAATTATCCGATTGAATATATGCGTACGGATAACCATTTCGGAGTTATCAGGCCTCAAACATCGAACTGTTTAAAAAAATGATAATATTTATTTATAAATATGAAAAATCGACTCCTAGCTTACGACAAGTACAATTTTATTGCGACTCATGCAAAGTTCGATTAGTCATCTAAATTAATCCACGTGATTTTTTTTTTGTTTACAAAAATTAGTCTTTATTATTATATTTTATTGACTCATGATGTATTTTTATCATTTAATTATTTGTTTTTATTGTTCAATCGCTTTTGTTGATTATTGCGTTTTTCAAAATTAAGAAAAAACAAAAAAAAAACAAAGGGAGTCATATTATATGGTAGGCACTAGAGTTGTGTCGTTCCGGAGCGGTTGAGCGGTATAGTTCCATGAACTGTATCTTTTGTCGGATACGTATCAGATTGTTCCTCCAGAATCACTTTAGTATACTCACATCGTTCCTTTTTTTCATCGGTTGCTACTGCCGTTACCAACCAATGCATATATTTATTTGCATGTAAAAAAAACGTAAACCAATAAATATTGCTTTTTAATCATCAAAGTATGCAGTTACACCACTAAAATGCGCATTAGTCGTCTGATATTTATAGAATAATTTTTGATTCTTTAATCGATACTCTAATAAATAACGTTCGATATTTTTTGGTTATAGTCATCAGATATATAGTTGAGTTGTCTTGTCCTACGAAGGAGATAAGGTCATTAATCGATAACTCTCGGAAGGTAGACACAATGTATCTCTGACTTTACACGTTAATTCAACTAAATATTATATTTTTAGAATATTTTTGTAAATAAGTTTGTTGTAATCAATAAAAAATAACATTACACAATGAATCTTATAGTGAATATTAATTTAACAATACCAATCCAATTCAGTGACGCGACCGCTGACCCGCAAACAATTTTTCCACGATGTTTGATCCGCAAAAAAAAATGACAAAATTTTTTATTTAAATATTTTGCAGAAATGATTGTAGTATATTATTGATAGTTAATAGATCATTATAGATTTATTTCACCCTGATGAAGAGTTTTATCGTTTCGAATTGCCGCGGATCAATTGTTTGCGGTTCAGCTGTATTTTTTTTTTTTTTTTTTTTTTTTGATTTGTTTAAAGTCGCATAAACTACTAAGCTCATGAGCGACTACGGTAGGGGGTAAACTTTTGAGATTGGAACTCGTTTGTATTTCTTGGGCTGAGCAGAATAATACACTTAAATATTGAAAATATTCATTGGTGTACGCCGGATTCGAACCCGGTCCAATGCTTTGATAGCAAGGGCCGGATCCGATAGGCTACTGCGCGCCTTCAGCTGTCTTGTAACTTCTAATTCACAACATATATACATTTATATATATTTTTTTTATGTCATTTAGCAATGTAAAATATTTTCACATTTTTATTGTTCATATTCAAAGTACAAAAATACTGATAAAAATTATTCTTAGGTGTTAAATAGTAAAATAATTTTTTACATAAATAATACAAAGCACTTAAATTTTGTCAAGAGTTTTATGAGAGATTGCTTGTTTTTTTCTTTACCTGTTTATATTTTGATCATTAGATGCAATCTGCGACGCCAAGTTAGCAAATTTAGCCATGTAATCTACACTATTTTCTACCATTAGGCATTGCATTTGACTGAGTACCTATAAAAAAGTAAATTCGAGATTTAAATGTAAGTATCTAAATGTATTAAAAAAAATTATTTAAACAAAAAAATATCTTCTTACATCAGATGAAGGTCGCATCAACTCTAATTGACTTCCTGTTTGACTTCTTTGCGATCCTTTTAATGGTGATTCAAGTTGACCGAGAAAATAACTACTTAGAGAATAGTCAGCGACCTATAGTATAAAAATGAAAAATTTTCAAGTTAAGATTCATCAATGCTTGTTTTAATTTTTTTTAAATATTATCGATTTTTACTAAACATAAAAATTATATAACTACCTCACTGTTAAGCCATTGACTTTCTCCTTCTTTTAAAATTTGAGTTGCAGATGTGATTATGGAGTTAGAAGGCTGTACTAATAAATCATTATTAGAATCATCGACAGGAACTTCATTAAACGATGATAATAAATTATCTGACTCCATATTTTCATTTTTATTTGATAATTCAACTCCCATATCATTAGGATTATTATCGTTAGAATATTCGGTAACTTTTTGTGGGACATTGAGATTTAGTTTATTTGTATCATTAGTTTCATTTGTTTCACAACTCATGTTACCAATCAATGGAACTGTACGCTGTACTATTAGATTCCGTTGCCTCACTGTGCGGCCACGTTTACAAAACCTTGTGGTAAATTTCTGAAAACATCAATAAAAATCATCAATTTGAAACTCATTCTTAAGGCATTACATGGGTTTCACGGTTTCAAAAAAACCAATTTTTCTTTAGTGTCTTATTAAATTCTACAACATCTCTAGAATATTATCCTAAAGTTTCAAATCGATCCGAATAATAGTTTCGGAGATACAGTTTCGAAAAGTTGCGCGCTTAAGGCGCAGTTGTATTGTCACTCAAAACTTTAAACCCGTTTTCTCGTAACTATGTTTTCAAAGACAGTTGTCAAGATTTCTCGAGAACTACTCAACCGATCTTGATGAAATTTTCTTCGAGATATAATTTACAAAGTCTGGGACAAAAGATTTTTTTTTTTTCAATTACAATTATTTAAACAAAAAAATGCCGCGAAATTTTTGCCAAATTTTTCATTTTTTTGTAAAAACTTCTGCCAAAAATCCAATTTTCATTGTTTTTCCTTCGTCCAAGTCCTAGTTTGAAGTCTTAACTAAAGCAAATATTTTTTTCTTTCACTTCAAATGATCCTGCTAGGAGTTCTGCTGTCAACGCGGACGCATCTTATCTTATCTTTTTTTCGAGGGCTCGCCGGAAATGACGTCACAATCGCAGTTTTTAATTTTTTTTTTCCATTTCAGTAATCCCTGATTAAACATGTATCTTTAAGACAGTAAAAAGTTTGAATAAAATATTTCATTTTTTATATTGAAAAAAAACAATTGTTGAAAATAGGCCATTTTTTCCCAGAGGAAACCCATGTAACCCCTTAATCTAGATAACTCTTCTGTAATGTTTGTTTTTGTAACAGAATGCCCATAAAAATTTAATTTAAGAACATGTTTCTAATTGTAAGTAATTATTCACGAGTAACAATAGCTATAGCAATACAAATCAAAAATACTTCAATTTTTAGAAGCCTTCGTAAATCTAGAAATTTATGGATTTTTGAATGTATACAGCATTATTTTTTTCGAAAATTCGATATGATGTTTGAAATTCTGTAAATCATATTTGGAAACGCAAATATAGGTGAATATATTAATTTAACAAAAAACATCAAATAGTGCTAGCGAGCTATATGCAATGTTATTTACATATTTACAATTATAAAATAATGTAAAACGTTCCAGTATAAACGACTGGGTAGTGTTTTTTCAGAGAAATTATGAAAAATTTAATAGATAATGTAAATACGAATCGGAAAAAGATCACTGAATGCTTTTTGATACAATATTTCTTCAAGATTACTGTGGCCTCAATAATATTAAATAGAATAATTTGAGTACGAAATAGCCTACACACATTTTCCACTTATCTTTAACTATTGAAAAATTGCATCACCTGCGAATCATTTATAAAAATTAATCAAAAATTCCGAAGCAAACTGTTAAAGTAACAAATTTTTGAAAAATTCATAAAAAATGATAATAATTATTGATTTTTCATTTTTATAATTTGGTTAGTTTTTTGTAGCTACAAAGGACTATAGTCCTTAAGAAAATAATTTACCATGACACTCTAAAAGTTAATGCTTAAAAAATTTGAAGGAATAACCAGATAAGTATATTTATATTTTTAATTTTAAAAATGTAATTGAAAAACTCATTTTCAAAATGAATATTTTTTCGAATTTTTTTATGAATTTGTCCCGGTGGAGAACAAAACGAAAGAGACGAAAACATGAATAGATTAATTTATTGATATTTTACGGCCGAGAATAATCGGAGCCGCAAATGTAAACAAATACAAAATTTATATACTTAATACATCAGATACAATTATTTTTATCGGGAAAATTCTTTGAATAACGAAAAATCATATTGAAAGCGAATAATAAATATTAATATTAATATTTATGGGAATTCCCATGTTTTTCCAAAAGAAAATCCAAATTTTTGGTGATTAAATCTCTCATGCATTTAAAATACTATGTATGATGACAGTGTTATTGTTATTTTTAATATTTTTTTTTTGGTTTGATAAGTATCAGTTCAAAATCCTAAATTTCACCATTTCGAAAACGCTTCATCACTTCTAGCAACGCTATTTAAATGCAGTGAATAATAAAAAATAATAAGTCTTTTCATTAAGGTTGCACGGACAGTACCCCGTAAGTCATAGTAGAATCTAAATTTTTTTTTCATTAAACTTAAAAATTTAAATACGAAAATTCATTACTATAATTTAATCGTTACCTTACATTATTATTAAATAAAATAATTTAATAATTTAATTAACAACAACAATAAATAGTCAACGTTTGACTCAAGTATTTTTTCACAAAACTTGGACCTGACAACACCGCACTTAACAGCTGTTTATATTTATCTCACTGTGTAGTGTTGAGTTGAAAAACATAACCCATAAAAATACACAGGAATTACTAAAATTCAAAATTCGCGCGTTCTATTCTGTGCAACGTGGTTTGTTTATTTTTAAATATGTCGGCCTGAAATTTTCGTGAATTTCTCATCTTTTGCATTAAAATATCTTTAAAAGCCTTCGGCAGAAAATTTTCATTTTATTTTTAACGTATTCTACGAAAGTTCATTGACTGAAATTGAAGTTTTTTGTTTTTTAATCGCAGTCACATAAATCGATATATGTGCAATCCGCCAATAGTCTCTATAGGCTACATGTTAAATTTCAATTTTTTAATAATTTATTAAAGGACAACCCTTCGACAGATCTATTCAAAAAAATTAATTTAGACGTATGAGATAGCAATTCATAACATATCAAAAAATTAGCTTCTGATCTTCAAAAGTGCATTAGTGTCCGTACAACCTTAAATAAATTGATGAATTGCGATGACTTAATACATAAGTCGTTTGTTTTTATAGAAAAAAATTTCAAAATTATATGAATGTTATTTAAAAGTGTAAAAATACACAAAAATAAACTAAATTACTTACGTCCAATTGAGTTTTAAATGCCTGATGACTGTTAGTTTTATGATAAACTTGTGGAATCAATGGCCTCCTAAATGTTGAATCCTTAGTTGAAGGCATTCTAGATGATACTACTGTTTCATTGCTGCTTGACGTATTGTCAAAAGCTTTATTACTACCGTAGTTGTGCTTAGCAATTGACAAGAGTTTTTGTAAAGCAAGACAAATATTTTCATCTTGTTTTTTAAAGTCTTTACTCAACAGTGAGCTATCGTTTGCCTCTCTATCGTTTTGTTTTGGACTATCCCACCAGTAATCTAATACTATTTTTGATTCTCGTCCAAACTATCAACATGAAAAATAAATCAGTAAACAAGTGAATAATTGCATTTAATGGATCAAGAAATTACTTACCATTAAGAATAAATCTCCTATGGTAATAGTGTTAGCTTCTTCGATATTCCATCCCATTCGAATACGATCAATTGTTTCACGGCCCGGAAACCGATTAGGTTCAGTACTTGAGTTATTATTAATATTATTATTATTATTGTTATTGTTATTATTACTATTATTATTTAAATTGACATTAATATTACTATTTACACTAGAATCTCCAACGTTTTTATCACTATGACTAGAAAAAAGCGATTTGTCTATACAATTAAGATGTGTATCTAAATTATCTAAATCACTATTATTATCATTTAATTTATCGTGATCTTCTCCTCCAGTAGATCCTCCAGTTCCAGCGCCTCTCAAATTCAATATCTTTTTATCTATTTTTTTCTTAATAGTTTTTTTACCAACGCTTTTAAATTGTTGAACATAACCTAATAGTTCTTCACGAGAACTTTTTAAGCTTAAACGTTGTTCATAAGAATTCAATGACACACTATTGCTAGTTAAATATTCACCAAGATTAACCATTGGTAATGATATTTTAGCCCCTTCAATTGGTGTAACTCGCAACAATTCATTGTCATTATATTTTTTATCATAAAAAGATTCATCGTCGATGTTTAAAGATGGTTTAAATTTTAGAGGCTGCCATCGTTGTTGTAAAAATGCCAATAAGCTAGATAAACGGCGCTGAATTGGTACCAATGTTCTTACTCGAGGATTCATAGCATTAGCTTGAACTTTCCACCATGTTAGATTATTTCCCGGTCGTAACTCAACAGTAACACGTGGCGGTAATTTTATCTCTTCTTGCCAATCTTCAAGTTGATTTAATTTTCTTAATGCGCGACATATCGGTGTTTTTATCCGCATTGTTTTGCCACGTAAACGAACTTGTGTTGAGCCCCAGTAAATTAATTCATTCAATTTAAGTAAAAATTTCTCATGTATACGCGGTAATTTACGACGTAATTCACCATAATTGATTAATCCATAAATTTCTTGAGATGTTTTTTTCAAATCATCCGAAAATTTTAAGTGCTTTGATATTTTTAACCATGTACGATAATAAAAGTGTCGAATTTGTTCTTTATTTTTGATCATATTATCCGACGAACCTTTTTTTCTGCCTTGATTTAAAAAATATCCTTGCAAACCATCAAAATCTTTTCCATATTCATTAATTGCTTTGAAAAATGTATTTTTATCTTCTAAAGTCCATCGTTCACTTTCACGTTTTAAGGATTTACCAATTTTTGCATCACCTTCATCTTCTTTGTTATCTAAAAAGAATAGAATATTGTCGTTTTAAATAAAAGCAAAAATGGATACATAACAAATGACGATAACTGATAACAATAACTTAATAATCGAAGTCGTGTATTGAGTATTTAATTTTTGCTAACAAAAGAATCAGAACAGAATTCATATTAAAAAAAAAATACAATGGTTAGATCTTGATAAAATTAGTTTCGAGCTTTTCACGTATAGATAAAAATAGTGATATAGAAATAAATAAAAAGAATTTCAATATTTTGAGTTTTTACTGATGAAATCTTATAGTGACAATTTTGGAGTTGCCATGATTGTAAAATTTTTTTATCATAAATGTTTTGGTCATATCTTAACATTTTGAGTTACTACGATGATGAAAAAAATGAACTTGATTCACGAGAAATAATCTTGAATCAAGAAAATCATTTTGGAGAATTTTCATGTCTTGAATTAATAAAAATTTACTCTAACCAAAAAAATTTCTTAATTCAAGTACTTTTCAAGAATTTTTCAATTATTATGAGACTATCATCGAACTTGATAGGTCCAGACAGTTTTTTTATCAAAACATATAAGCGTGTATTGTCAATTATTTTACCATCATTTACAGAATTGTTTAATAAATCACTGTTAACTGGAGTATTTTTGGCAAAATGGAAGTTATCACATGTCCCACCCGTTTCGAAAAAACCAAATGCTTCCAACTATGAAGATTATAAACCGATTTCATTTTTATATAATTTGTCGAAAGCATTTGAGAGATTTGAGAGATGTGTGCATGATCAAATTATTAAATGAATAAATTATAACAATTACATTGATAAGCACCAAACTGCTTTCAGAGAAATATGAATTTGGAACTCATTAGCGGCTGGTATAACGACATTTGAAAGTTTTGCCGAATTCAAGAATGCATGCTTCAATTTGTTCTTGAAAAATGAAAATTGATGTAATTACTATTACTATTGTTATTGTTGATCTCAATAATCCATAATCATAGAAAATAACTAAAATATATCAGAACTGTAGTGTAAAAATCTACTATTATCTATCTATTGAATCATGTTAATTTTTTTTTAGTGTGAAAAAAGTTATTTACATATGTACATATCAAGTTGATACTGAAACAAACATCTAATAATTTTTAGAATTTTCCAAAACGGAAAAAATTATCATAGAGTTTAAAAGAACATTTTACATACAGCTATAAATGCATGTATTAATTCATTTGTTAAGGGAAAATAAAAATATTGTCGGATATCTGCTGATTTAAGAACCATTCCCAATTATTTCTCTATTCGTATATTTAGAGAAGCCGAATCATCTTTGCTGCACTTGTACGGTAAATGAAAACTTAAAAATCAAATTTCTCAATATTAAATGAAAATTAAAAAAAAAGTGCTCTGCTAAGAAGTAAATATATAAATAATTTATCGAATGTCAGAGCGCTATTTTTGGAAATTTCTATTTGTTTAGAAGGGTGACGCGACCGCTCATCCGCAGACAATTCATCCGCGACACTTCATCCGTAGATGATTGATCCGCACGACAATTAATCTCCACTGGAGGGGTCCAATTTTTGATGGCATCCAGAGGCGAAGCGCCGGCGGGGGTTGGGGCGGAGCCCCCCATTTTAATGACTATTAATTTTTATTCCATTAATTTAATATTGTTGGGGTATAATGTCGAAGAAACACACACAACAACCTTGTTAAAAGAGCGCAACACAATAACAAGCTTCTGTGTTGGTATAATGTCGAATAAACACACACAACAACCTTGTTAAAACGTCACATCACGGATCAATTTTCCTGCGGATCGTTTGCCGTGCGGATCAAAAGTCCGCGGATGAATTGTATTCGAATGAAGTGTTACGTAACTGTTTAGAAGATATTTATGATAAACCTCAATCCCAGGAAATGCTTCTTAATTTTAAAATATCTCCAGTAGATACAGAAATCTTTATGTGCGTATTTTAGAAATATTTCATTAAAAGATTGTACAACTTATTCAGAAAATCAAACTGCTGCCAGAGGGCTTTAATTTTTAGGATTATAAATAAAAATTTATACTTAAAAATATAATAATGGTTACCTTTTTTGTCAGTAATTTGATTAAAATCTGTAGAATCAACTCGAATTTTTTTAGTTCCTCGGACTATTTTAGCTTGTGAATTTTTCGCATCAACTGCTGTTTTTATGTCCAAAGTTAATACTGTATCATCTTTTTTTGCTGATCCAATTGCGCTCGTTGAATCATCTTCCTTTTCCTTGTCTTTGTCCATTGTTTATATTTAATACTTTACTTTCTTACTTAAAATAAAAATCCATTAAATCTCAAGTAATCGTCTCCTTCATCTTAAAAAAGAAAAAAAATAACTATTTTCCGTAAATGTTCTTGTAATAATACATTATGAATGAATGACACTGAAATTAAGAGACCATTTGATCATTTTTAAAATTTTTTAAACAAATAAATGATGTCCAACAAAAATTAAAAGAAAATTCAGGTGTAGAAACTGTAATAAACCATAAAATGCAATTTTTTTACATACACTTTTCTAGAATTAATTTAGTTGCTAAGTAAAATTTAAAAACACCAAAGTATTTGCTGATTTCAGTGTCATCATGAATGAATAAAAATTATTGTATTCAATTCAGAAAAAAAAAAAAATTTACTCACGTTAACAGAATTTACGTCGGTTTATGGTCAATATTTAACGTAATTGTTATTCAATTCTGGGGTTGAGCCCAAAATTTAATATTGCTTACACAATAATTAAGATTATTAGCTATTATTAGCTTCACCAATTATAACAGTATTTTTGATAAAAAATACAATTATAATTATAGAATACAGAGGTTATCTTTTTGGGATGTCAAAACTTCACGATTATTTGCTTTCTATCCTACTCATTTCTTTGAGCTATCTTTTTCTTTTTTCTCCTTCACACCAAAATGATCATAACACGCCATCTATTATTGGTCAAGTTGATTTATAATACTTAAATTTTTATTTTTAACCGAATTCTCAAGCGGCACAAATTTTTTTTGTTAATGTTTTGTTGAATTTAAGTTGACGATTATTAATTTTTTAACTTCTTGTTGAGTGAAATCTACCAAAAAGTCAACATTTTTTTTGTGACGTTTGGGTTCATTAGATTTTTTAATTTACTACTCAGTTGAGCCACTTACATACATAACTACTATCGCATTTATACGAAAACGCTGCAGTTATAATTTTTCATCGCACTGGAACTTTATATGCGATTACTAATTCTAAACTGAATTTTTAGAAACTATTCGTACTACAAGTCAATAAGTTATCAATTGATTCGGTTAAATTTTTTGAAGATTTAATAAAACAAATGATTTTTAGGGCCAGTTTTTCAAACTATATTTTTTGTTGAGATAAAGATTTTTTCTATGTTAACAAAAGAAAAAAAAAACTTGATTTCAATAAAAATAACATTGTTTTAAAAACTGGCCCTAACATTTAATTAAGCAGTTTACTTAATTTTTTTTATTTTTATAATTTTTTAGGTTTACTCTTTACATGCATATAGATCAAAAATTGAATGAAAATTTTATTTTCATGATTTACAATAATACCACTTTTTTATTTTCCGGAAAAAAAAAATTAAATTAGAACTTTTTTTTTATCAATTTTTATTTAATTCTATTTTGATTTCTCAACATTTTTTTTTATTTATTTATCTGGTATTCTAAAAACGGCAGTAAATGCTTTAAAGCTGCGTCCGAATAGTACATTCAAATTTTTAAGCTTGTTGGAATGAAAATTATATTTTTGAACTAAAAAAAAATAAAAAAGCATAAATAAAGATTGAGGTGAAAAACTTATTAATAGATTAAATTTTTTAAGTTTATTAAGATTCAATGAGTTTATTTCCAGCTTGAAATATCATCAAAAATTTTCAATTATAATTTAACATTTATTTATATTAAATATTTACTTTTGACTCATTCATAATTTTTATTTTATGATTCTTTCAAGAATTGTTTTCATAATAAATTTTAAAAAATGTATGGAGGCAGCTGATGTTGAGAACCTATCTTAACAGTAGATGTCGTTACACTTAAGTTTTGATAGTAGGCGCTTAAAAAGGGGAGAAACATATAAACAACATATGAGTTTACGATCTAAAATAAATTGTGATTGATGGTTTTAGGAAAAAGATAGAAATAGTAAAGTTAAGTGGCCTTGATATAACATCTGATTTATTCCTGTGAAAAGCAAAGTGTACTTAATTATTCTGTAATATATTATTTTAAAAAATAATCTGCGAAAATAAATATTTTTATAACTTACGGCAACTTACTATTCGCAATTATAAAAGTCACTTTAAAAATAATGAAATATGTTAATGCATTCAATAAAGTTTTTATAAAATGAAATAATTCTACGATTATTTTTTCAAGATCAATTATTTATTAATTATATCAAAATTCTTTTTATAAGAAAAAAACGAAGAAAAAAATTTTTACTATCTACAGTTGAAAAAAATTAAAAAACGAAGAAAAATAAAAAAATAACAGAATTTATAAAAACAATAAAATTAAGTGAGTATAGTATCAAAACATTAAAGATTAATCAAAAGAAGAAGAAGAAAAAAAAATTAATGCTTAGCGGAGGTTAATTATTTGTGATATATATATAAATATATATATATATATATATATTATAATGCGATCAGCAGTAAATGTCGAATTAATTGGAATTTATGTACTTCGACTTCTCTGTTGGTGTTGCGCTGAAGTAATTGCGGGTGGTGGTGCATTGGACAGTTCATCTGGATATCATGCAAAATCAAATGAGGCATCACATCATATTCGTTCGACGACATTCTCGCCAACATTTGCTAAGGGTATCGCTCAAGCTGTTGCTCATGATGCCTTACAGTCTCGTAAGTTAATATTGTGAGATTTATAATTAAATTTATTATTCGAGCTAGATTATATTTTCATAGTTCTGTCATAATTATTAACAATTAATGTTTTAGCTGTGGATACTTGTAATGATGATTTAGCATGCATAACAATGGCATCTCACGATCGTTTAGGCTTAGAGGCTATCAGAACGTTACATAGTCAATTGGATGATGATGCCGATGGTGATGTCGATTTATCAGAGTCTGATGATGTAAGTTTGTCTACAGTAGTTCAAAAAACTTATGGTAATTATTTGGAATTTAGGCGCACCCTATTTCTGAACATAAAATTAACATGATAAATTATTTTTTGAATGTCTATTTATTCTTCTTTTTTTAAGTTGATTAAAATAAAACAATTTGAAGAAAAATTATTTCAAAAAAACCAATTTAAAATTAGTTTGTTTTGTATTTTAAAACGGTAAAGAAATTGATATGATTCAAGAGAAGAAATCTTCAGATACGAAAATCATTTTGAAATATTTGATATTTTTAACTCAATGGAAAAGTTCTTGAATAAAGTAAAATTTACTGAAGACGAGAAAATTTTTTATTTCAAGATTAATTCGCAATAATCAAATTCTTCAGAATAATATTGCTTGATTCACAAATTTTAATCTAAACTAAAGTATTTGAATTCATTAAACTTATTTATATGAGTTTTATCATCGATTTTCAGTAAGCATTTCGTTTTTTCCAACACTAAAAGCTTCAAAACATAAAAAAATTTATTTAGATAGTTTTCATGGTTTTTATCTCAAACTCGCCGTAAAAACAAATTATTTAGAAAAAAGTATACCATATTTTTATTTTTTGAATTCTTATCGCTAAAAAGAAGTGGTCCCTAGTTTTAAACAATACCAGAGTTATATTTCAAAAAATTAACATATAATTATTATACTTACTCATGAAATTATTCAGTTTCTCAGGGAAGAATTACAGTATGAAGCTGGTTACGAACGACGTCAACGTGCTTTTCATCATAATGATGATATGCATATTAGTGTTAGGGAATTATGGGAGGCTTGGTTGAGATCTGAAGTTCATAATTGGACGATCGAACAGACTTCTGAGTGGTTGACTACAAATGTTGAGCTTCCGCAATATGTTCCAAACTTTATACAACATCGTGTTACAGGAGCAACACTTCCTAGGTTTGATATTAACTAATACCAGTACTTTTGGACTTTTCTAAGCACAAAAATAGTATTTGATAAGATAACAAATTGGACAGTTACAAGTATTGTGCTTATTATATAGGTAGTATTATAATTATACGTAACAATAAATTCTAAGGCGAATCTTTTTTTCTGTTTGCGATAGACTGGCTGTGAATAATATGCACTATCTTAATAATGTTTTGGGCATTAAAGATCCTATCCATAAACAAAAGATTGCACTGAAAGCTATGGATGTTGTATTATTTGGACCACCTAAAGGTTAATGTTTTTCTATATTAAAGTTTATATTTTAAAATAATTTTTTTTTCTCGAAATTTACTTGTATTAAATTTTATGAAATTCGTTTTGGTAGATACCGGCCATAGCTTAAAGGATCTTATATTAATTACGTTATTGTTTGGAGCGCTAATTGGATGTTGGTATGTTTATCAGCAAAAAAAAAGTTCACAGAAGCATTTAAAACGAATGATGAAAGATATGGAAGGTCTTCACAAAGCCGAATTAGCATTAGAAGATTTACAGGTATTGTATAAACGATTATTTATTTTTTTAGTTTTATAGTATTCATGATAATAGTAATTTTTTACTGAAAAATATCTTCTAAAACAATGAGTTGTGACGGAAACCATCTTATCTAATCAATGTTATAAAAAATATGATTATTTCAATAGCAAAGAGTCATTTTTTTAGGTAAAAAATAATATTTATTGATTTTTTTAAATTGTAAAAAAAATTTTTTACAATTAATGATAAAAAAAATAAAAATTCAATATATTAAAATTACTAAACTTGATGGAAGAATTTTTTTTTAAATGTGTTAAAAAAGAGAAATTTAAAAGAAAAAGTTGTAGCTAATATCTTAAAAAACGCAATTTTAAAAAATTGAATCATAAATGTGTGTATGAACCGGAAGTTATGAAGGTTGGATGCCAACAAATATTCATATCTTTGGAACGCAAAAAAAATTCCTTACAGTAAAATGTGTCAAAGGTATGAGAAATGAAAAAAAAAACTCCTTGGCACCACAGGCTCAAAATTCTTCTCTTACAAGTCACAGCTATTAATTCCAATTTCGTAAAAACAAAAGTATACTCGTACGTTTTCGTTATACGCGGTAGAAATGAAACTTTCAAGAAAGTATACTTTAAGGTGAGTCGAATGTAAAATTTTAGGAGTTGGATAATTATAGGGTTTATTTATGATAATATTGATACCAAATTTAAAATTTATTTTACATTTTAATCAAATAAATTATATAACATTATATGTACAGGCTTCGAGTTTTAATTTTCGCGCAATGAAAGTCCCAAAATCAAGCATTTTGCCCAGCCGGACTACCCGCACTACCTCAGACTCGCAACAGCACTTACTAAGTGCTCGTTGCCTGAAGAAAAACAATTTTTTCCAAAATAGACAATTTTCGTGCGTGAGTTTTCTTGATTTTTTGAGCCAAAGTAGAATTTTTTAATGTAATTAGTTTCCGGGTTATGAACGTTTCTTAAAAAACACATTTTTTGCTCTAAAACATTGCATTTTTGAAATAAAAATTCCTGCCAAAGCTTAGAAATGTTCGTTTTTATGTCAGAAATGAGTGGTTAATATTTTTAAATGATCAGATGATTGTTCAATTCGCTAAAGTATCTGTCTATAAAATGTAGCTTAAATTGTACTTATTTATAGCTAATGATCTACTGGTCGGACGGTATATACCAAAAAGCGAACTGTAGTTTTTCTCAAGCCCAACATCTCTTTAGGTACCAAAAACGTCCATTCAATAGTTTCAAAAACACAAATTTTGCACGCCTCATAAGCGAAGCGTTGAGGTTGTGCTCTACTCTCGACATTTCAAAAAAAGCAGTTTTCTCGAAACTGAAAATGATTTTCTGTTATTTATATCGCATTTACAGATTAATATGAGTACACTTATATCAAGTCAAATAATTTGTCAGGCACATAAAATTTATTTCAATAACAATTTTTTTGTTTAACATAGTAAATAATAACACTAAACATAATCTTTTCTGGACGTCCATGTATGGATGGGTGTACGTGGCAGGGAAATCGGTCGAAAAAATGATCGTACCGGAATAATTTTTTTTTTATTATCTAAAGTGAACACGACGGATTTTCTTAATTAATATAAGCGTTCAATTCACTGTCGTTAAATTATTATTTAAAAAAAACTAGTAGTAGTAGTAGTAGTTTATTCATATAATGTATAGCCTGTATGGTCTTTTACATCCCTTTTCGTCTTTACAAGAATTATTTTTAATAAAGAATTAAAAAATAAATAAAATAAATTAAAATAATGTCGTATAACAATATATATATGCATAGAGAACTTTTTATATAATCTATCGACGCTTCTTCTCCTCACTAGCTTCCGTTTTTTTTCCTGCTTGTGCGGATTCTCGTGTCTTCCTGACTAGCTTCTCGAACTCCCTTGCATATCTGCACAACTCTGTCTTTGGCTCACCCTGCAGAGTGTTAATTGTGAGTCTTTCCAGCTCAGTACCTTCCTTTGCATTTCTCCAGTTTTCCATATCTTTTACCCACTCTTTCTTTATTGCACTTTTTGCCTTGTCGCACACCCATAGGTGATCTAGTGTCTCCTCTGCTTTTCCGCACAACCTGCAGTTGGTGTCACTGTAGCCTTTATTTCCCACTCTGCCTAGGTTGCCGCTTCTCAGTCTTGCCCACTGCTCTTTTTCCCAGCCCTTCCATTGCTTTTGCTCCCAGTAGCTGTTAAAATTTTCTTCACTTGTTATCTCTTCATATTTATCCCAGTACCTTGATTGCGCGACCTTGGCTCTTATTTCCGTTTTTAATTTCGTTTCTAGCTCTCTTAAGCTCTCACTTAGTTTGGTCTCTATCCACTCCAAGTTTTTATTTTCCATCATATTCTTGAGTAGTGTCGTCATCTCCTCGGTCTCTTGTAACGCTTTCACCATATCACTTCCGAATTTTGTGGGGTTTTTATTCAAGGTAAGTCTTGCTTCCTCCCGGAGGCAAACTTTCGGCCACCTGTCATCTTTCATTCCAGCTACCTCAACAATGTATTTGTAGGCTCTTCTTCTAGCTTCTAACTCCATTCCTGTCCTACTTGCCTCCGTTTTCCAGATGTAGTCCGGGGTGTTACTGTTTAGGCCCATGATCATTTTTGCGTATCGTCCTCTTAGTTGCTCCATCTTCTTTTGCTTCACCCAACCCCAGATTTCTACTCCATAGATGCATCCTGACTTAGCTAGCGTGTCCAATAGATAGAATCTTCTACTTAAGCTGTTTACTTTCGCTCTTTTCATAACTCCCCAGGCTACATTTATTGCTTTTTGTGCTTTTGCAGTCAGTTTCGCTACGTGATTCCCATATGTGCCTCTAGTGTTGAACCAGAAACCCAGATACTTAAATTCGTTGACTATCTCTATATCCTGTCCCTCATACATCCACTTGTTTATATTCCCGAGACCACCTCCCTTCCTGAAGATCATTATTTTAGTTTTCCTGACGTTTACTTCAAGTTTTTTCTTCTTAGAGAATCTCTGTAGCGTCTTCAGCATGTTCGACAGCCCTTCTGCCGCATCGGCTAGTAGCACTATGTCATCCGCAAATTTCAGTGTGAAGATTTTGACTCTTCCCATCACTACACCACCTTCGTTTTTCTTTTCCAGATCATCGTGTAGGTCGTCAATGTACAGACAGAAGAGTATCGGGCTTAGTGGGCATCGTTGTCTTACTCCCATGTATGAATCAAAAGGTTCTGTTGTCCCATCTTCCGTCATCACTTTATTGACAGATTTTTCATAGATTTTGCTTATCAGGCTGAACATCCTGCCTTTTACTCCCAATTCCTGCAGTTTTTCCAGTAGATTGTTTCTGTCCACTAAGTCGAAGGCTGCTCTGAAGTCCACGAATGCCGCATAAAGCTTACCCTTTTGTTGTTTAATACTCTTCCCTATTATTGAGTTTAGTGTGAAGATGTGGTCTCTGGTGCCGCGCTCGCCTCTGAAACCTGCTTGGCTTTCTCGCAGGAGGCCGTTGTCCTCTGCCCACTTCGTTAGTCTGGTGGCCATAATCTTGGCTATCAGTTTATAGCCAATATTTAAGAGTGCTATGCCCCGATAGTTCTTGGTTTCATTCTCGTCGCCCGCTTTGTAGATAGGAAAGATTTTTGCCGTGTCCCACCCCTCTGGCAATTCACCTTTCTTCCAAGCTTGGTTGATTGTCTCATATAGCTCCTCTTTCCAGCATCCTGGCAAGCCCTTTAGGAATTCTACAGTTAGCCCATCTTCTCCCGGCGATTTTCCATTTTTTAAACCGCTCAGGGTCTTCGTGAACTCTTCCCAGGTTATTTCCTCATCCATCTCTCCTTTCATTTCTTCTTCCCCTGGAGCTTCACTGCTAGTATTACTTTTAGTGGGCCTCACTCTACTCGTTCCATTCCTCTCATTACCGTTTTCACTTCCAAGCAGCGTTTGAAAATGGGTCACCCATTGCTTATCGCTTATATCTCCTCTAATTATCTTGTTTCTTCTTCGGAACTGGTTGATTCCTTCCCAGAAGCTAGACATACTGGTGCTATTTTCTACCTTCTTCCACTTCTTTTCCATGTTTTCTTCTTTTAATTTTTTATACAGGTTTTTTAACTCGCTTCTCTTTTCCAGCCAAATTTCTCTTTTATGGTTATTTTTTCTATCCTTTCTGTGTGCTTTCAACGCTTTCCACACTTGCTTCCGCAGTTCCTTGCATTTTCCATCAAACCAGTCCTCTGCATCTCCACCTTTGAGTTTCTTGACTAGTTTCAGCTCTTCTGCTGTTGTGAATATTGCCTGTTTAAGTCTGCACCATCTATCGTTGAGGTCAAGACCGTTCTCTGACACCTGCGCTGCCCTCGTAGTGTTGTTCCAAATTTCTTCTAGCCTGGTACCATACTCCTCAGCTAAATCTTTTTTCCAAGCTAGTTTTGTCTTATTTTGGGTTACTTTCTCTTCTCTCGCGTCACTTCTTTTCCCACCACTGTAGATCTTTTTTCCTTTTAGTCTGAGTCTAAACGATACTGGGAGATGATCGGACTCTATTCTTGTCAGCACTTGGAGTTCTTCTACTATCATTGGATTGTGGTCCTCTTTGGCCACCACCAGGTCTAACACTGAGTTACTATCTCCTCCTATGTAAGTGGCTTTTCCTTTTCTATCTCCTTTAATAGCTCCATTCAGTACTATTAAGCCAAATTCCTCGCAAATTTCCAGGAATTTTCTACCTTCATTGTTTAGAACTTCATCTTCCGATCTTCTTGCCCAATTATTGAGTTCTATCTCTTCATTGTCATTCTCCGTGCTTTGCACATCAGAGATTCTTGCATTCCAATCTCCTGCTAGTACTATTATTTCATTGTTAAGTAGCCCTTCCTCTATATGCTTCCGTAGTTCCTTACCAAGCTCTTTGAACTTGGCATTGTTATACCCTGCTATTAGTCGTGTTGGAGTGCCTTCTTCTGATTTCAGTCCTCTCATTACTAGGCCATATTCCCACTCTTCGATTGTTACTTTTTTCGCCAGCACTTTCTTGATCCCCATTAAGCAGCCTCCCTTACCTCGCCCTTTCTTGTTTACTCTTATCGCGGCTTTCGCTGCCCACTGGTATTCCTTATCCAAACTATTCAGAACACTTTTTTCATTTTTGCTTTCCACCCACGTTTCCTGCGCTATAATGATGTCGAAGTTACGCAGGAAATTCTTTGCTTTCTTGACATTTTTAATTCCTGCGACATTCCACGTCACGATTTCCCAGAGTTCTTTAAAAAAAACTAATTTATGACTGTGGATTTTATTGTATATCTATCTATACATTTTATTATAGTATTTTTTTTCCTCACCTCAGAGTTATGGCGCCGCTAACCATAGCAGAGTTATCTGTTTTTTATTATTTTGCTTTTAATCATTTATTTTAATCAATTTTATTGTGAAAAATGAGATTATGAGGTGAGCACTTTTGGATTTTTCAAACTTTTTTAATTTTAATTGGTGTTGTTATAATTGTTAGGTAAAAAATGATGTGTATTTAAAGCATTTCAAATAAATTGAGCAGTTTTCAAATTTTTGATTTCCTTGATTTCTTGATATTTTTCTGTACCCATAAGGAAACTCTTTTTTTGGAATTCTTGTAATATTTTTGATATTACAAATTCGTTTTTGTATTTTACTTTAACTTCGTTAATAACGTTTTGACTAAACAACTTTTTTTAATTCTACAGTATATTTTTTTATGACAAACAATGCTTCAAAAAAGCTGTAAAATCTCTTTTTTTCTATCGTCTCTCTCTGCTTTTTAAAATACTACAGTTTATTGAATATTTTTTATCTCCTAAATTGCCCGCTAAAGTGCGCTATAATTAAATGATCAAACGAGCCTGCCGAAGGCAGGCGAAGTTCGATCGTAATTATATGAAGAGCCTCGTTCGAAGAGATTACATAAGTAATCGACAATATATCACCATATAGTTACCTTCGTTCACGCTAGATGTCACAACTTTCAGAGTCCCCGAAGGGAAAAAATCCCTTCCATCAGCCCTCCGCTGCGTCCCATACTTCATATTTTTTAGAGTGTATAGAATAATTAAAGTTAAAAATAGAAATTGTTTGTCTATTTTGGGGTTTTGGGAGATGGGAAAAACATTTTTCCCATGGGAGGGTTGTAATCTCTTGAAACGAGGCTCTTCATATAATTACGATCGAACTTCGCCTGCCTTCGGCAGGCTCGTTTGATCATTTAATTATATTTCGAGCCTCGTTCTCGAGATTACATAAGTAATCGACAATATATCACCATGTAGTTGTTTAGAGACAACAATTTTTATTTTTTTTTTTTTTGAAATTTTTTGATATGAACATATGCAAAAAGAAAAGAAAAAGATACAATAACATGAATATTATAAGTAAAAAACATAAATAATTAAGAATATTAATGTATTACAGCTTTAGCAAAAACTTGATTATCTATCAGGAGTGGTCTGTTATAAACTTTTGCAAACATTTTTGAACTATTAGACCACCCTGCTGTTTTTCTAATGATACTTAAATCTGCTCCTTTTAAAAAAGCTGTTGATGGGTTTTGGTTTCCTGCCTTGGATTGCTGGTACCTCATACTTTGGGTTAATTTGTCCAGGGCTCTGGCTTCCTTGAGTTTATCTGATAAGTTCTTTCCGAATAAGAACTCGTCTATCTTGGTAGTAGATAGAACATTCTTACTCTGCTTGGTCATGCCAGGGAGAATAAAAGCTTTTCTCGATTCAGAAAGTCTGAAATGCAAATCTGACAGTATTTTGGTCGCATCACTCAGTCTTTCTACGAAAACGAGTTTATCAATGCTCTCATCTTCTTCGAGTAACATCGATAATGCTGACCCTACCGCAGACAGTGCTGAACCAACTGATTTCTGATTTTCGGTGATAAATTTATCCCGTTTAACCGCTGATTCACCCAGGTTAGAGCTAACCTCAAGATTGAGTTTAGGTGCCTCTAAACCCTCCTGTCTTGCGTATTTGGACAATAAATCTTCCATTTCTTGTTTTGGTACACCATTAGCTGTCCAATGTTTCCATCTTGCTGATAATGACGAGTGTAGTTTTATATCAATTGCCTTTGAGGCTAGTGGATCTTCGCCCAGGACCTTGAGAACCTCTTCGCTTAATGTTTTACTACAGCTCGCTTGCTCTGCGTTTAGCGATGGTGGTATTGGATCAGTTTTTTGATCTCGAATTTTATTTTGATCATCGTTTTCTTTTTCCTCGACTGATTCTTCATCTTAAAGCAAAAATGAAACAATGTCAATTTTATTTACTATTATTATTAATTAAATTTTAATTTTTTTTTTTTTTTTTAATAAATTAATTAACTAATTGATTTTTTAGTATGCTTTGCCTCTCGTGCAGATTCATTACTAAATAACTCTGAGATGTCTTGTCTCTCGTACAAGCTTCTCAGGTGTAAGGTCTAACAGCGTCCTACCTCTCGTGTAGGCTCGTTAGCCATCGTCGCCATTTTGTTTTGCCGCTCGTGCAAACTCTATGGGACTAAGTCGTACTAGACATTACTTGTCTTGTGCAAGTTTTTATTTAACATTATACATATAAATATTTTACCTTGAAAATTAGCAAGTAAATCAGTCTCTAGTCCATCTTTTTGTGATGTATCAGACTCGGTGTCTGATACCTCTGGTTCTGACGGCTCTTCCAGCGGCTGTACTGCGTCTAATTGCTCTTGCATCAATTTTATCTGCTTTCGTAATTCTATAACAATAGAATCGTTTTTTCTCTTCGACATATTTAATGTCTAATAAAACACAACACTAAAATAAATCAAACACTTTTTTGAAAAAATAATTTTCTTTAAAATGATATAAAAAGGTTGATATACGTCTTAAGTACTCTCTTACGTCGTTCCTCTAGCGCACAACGAAAAGATATGAAGTATGGGACGCAGCGGAGGGCTGATGGAAGGGATTTTTTCCCTTCGGGGACTCTGAAAGTTGTGACATCTAGCGTGAACAAAGGTAACTACATGGTGATATATTGTCGATTACTTATGTAATCTCGAGAACGAGGCTCGAAATATAATTAAATATCTACATGAACCGTTCCATACAAAGATTGTCTGTACAATTATTCTTATATACTTTAAACCGGCTACCTCTCTTTATATCTCAGAAATAACATCTCGAGACAATAATATCTCAAATATAAATGTCTCGGTGCAATTTTGAATTTTTGTGCCGATTTTATGCTCGAAAATAGGCCAACACAATCCCCCGTAATCGTGTTGCGCTTTTTTAACATGGTTTTTGGGTGTGTTTATGCTAAAAAATAGACCAAAACACACGAGATATTATTGTCTGAGATATGATTGCCGAGATATATTTACCAAGATATTAAAGACTAAGAAATTATGAGGGGTCATCCTTTAAACCAACTCCTGAAATACTAAAATATAAAATATAATAAACAATACATGATTGTAAAATAATTAGGTTATTTTTCCTTTCAAGTTATACTTTTGCATTTGTCATTACAAAAAATTGTATTCGACGTAAAGTGTAAAGTAAAGGTTTTCAGTACACTTGAATTGGCAAAACGAAGTTCTCTAAAAAAGAAAGACCCTAAAAATTTTTTTCATAGGTTATACAAAATTATGAACTTTACTTTTTCGTCGAACTTTTTAAGTGTATTTTTTATCAAAACACAAATTCATGAACAAATGACCAAAAATATTAGACAAGGTAAGGGATACTTCTGGGGATAATTGGAAAAAATATACCTAGAAAAATAAATCAAGAAAATGTCTTACTACCAATAAGAAAAAAAAATAAATAAAAGGAAATTTCCGATTAATTTTTCAACTCTCGATTTTAAAAGTAAATTGTCTGCATATAGATTGTCTATGCATAGTAGGGTGTACCAAAATTCAATTTCCGTGAAGAATCTTTTAAAATTGGAATTTTGAGTTACGCTTTTAGACAAGAGCTGTGTTTAGGAATTTCCTGAGATATTTTGGGTTGAGACGTTCGTATTTGAATTTCATAAAATTTTTATAATTTTTTCCGTCCGCTGTGGAGATATCTCACGGCCGGAAGTGCCCAAACAAAGCTCCTGTTAAAAATTCTATGAAAATCAAATAAATCGTCTCAACCCAAAATAATCTCAGGAAATGCCCAAACATAGCTCCTGTACGGAACTCAAAGTTCCAATTTTAAAAGGTTCTTCACGGTAATTGAATTTTGGCACACCCTAATGTATAGAGTTGTTTTACTTCCAGTCTGAAGAGGATGTAAGCAGAAAAAATATTTGATGCTTGCATCAACAGGAAGCATACTTCATACTTCCCCGTCCATTTTACAGCTTTAAATTTACTTGCGTTAATTTGATTTTTATTGTCAATCAATAATTAAAAGGTAATTTTATTACAATTTTATTTTACTATTCGATTGTGCCAATGTCTTTCGACCCCCTCCCGCCTCTGTTATTTTTTTTTGTGAAAAAAGGCACCTCAATAAGAGGGTTCAGTGACAAAGCCCTGATGGGAGTTGGGGGGCAAGTTCCCCAGACAAAAATAATAAACTTTACTATTTATTAACGAAAAAGTAACAAAACACAAAAAAAAATTAGGAATACGGTTGACCCTGAAGGCCATCCCTGCAACTTCCCGCCAATTCTATACCTAAACGCTTGAAATTGCACTTATGACGTTTTAGAGCTCTTCGAGCTCATAAATACAATTTTTGTATTATTTCGAGCTCTCCGAGCTCAAAAAAATAGCTTTTGTATGCTTTTGAGCTCTTCGAGCTCAAAAGTTTGATAGAAGTTTGATAAAACACTATTCTTTCTATTTTCAAATCGCAATAACTTTTGAATGAATGAACCGATTTTCACGCGGTTGGCGGCATTCTACGCAGTTTTTTAAGCTTCATAAAGAATTCTTAAGTTTCAATTGGTTAAACTACAAATTTCGGAGTAATTCCGAAAAAACACTTTTTTCGGTTTTTTTTCGTTCACGATATCTCTTAAACGAATCAACCAATTTTGACCGGATTGGCGGCAATCGACGTGGTTTCTTAAGGTTGAGAGCTGATTAGTTTTTGAAATCGATCGGTAGAGCCGTTTAAAAGTTATTCCAAAAAAACCACTTCTGAAAAAAATTTTTTTCCTATTTTTTCCTATTTTTTTGGAGATTTCTCTAAATTTCTCAAAATCTATCGGTCCGAATCGGTTCAAATTTTCAGGAAATCTAAGTTTAGTGAAGCCCTTTCGAATGGCACCAACCGCGATGAAATCGGTTCAACCGTTCAAAAGTTATAGGAGGTTTACACACACACACACACACACACACACACACACACACACACACACACACACACA